>JAYMTO010000787.1:0-10697 GCA_036898065.1 California macrophylla | reverse complement strand
CATATAAGTATGATATCTATTATAATCCCAAGTTTAAATAATTCAATCATTGTAAACAAAACTAGTGCAAAAGATATTTAAAAAATAGTTATTGGCAATCTATATTAGATTACTACTTTGTAGTTTGAATATTCTAAACAAATATAATTTTATCATTCATATTATTTTTGATAGCAGAGCATTAGGCCAGATGTTCACCTTTCCTGGTCATCTCCTAAACGCAGAGAAGATATGACAACTTCAGCAGATTCATCATCAAAGTAGACATCCTGCAAAGTATCCATGGAACAAAAATATTTTATGTAGTTGGTAAATAAGAAACTATGATGAACAGGTTAGGCTACGTTCAACATTTACACAGAACTTAGCTATAGCCATGAGCTTTCACTTTATCAATTCTCCAATAAATTTCTCCTGTTCACTTTTTGGTTGATTGAATATTAAATTATTTACTCAAATATACAGGGAGATAAATGTTTTTAAAGCTATCTAAGTATTACAATTAAACAGCAGTACAGCACAAAGATCTGCGCAACTAAACTTGATACTCCAAAGATGAAATACCGATATTTTATTGATATTTGAAACCAAAGATCAACATCTTTTACCATCGATATTCTAACTTTCTGGGTGGTATGGGACTCAGACATGTCATATATGGGTCAAGAGGATATTATAGTTTATTTTAATGATACAAGCCATCACATACCAACTATCCCAAGACTGACCTTCCAACTGACATTGTGTATGTGCATTCGTGCACACACGTGCCTCTAGCCTTAGTTTATGCTTGAAATGTCAACATTGTAAATGACTACATAAACTGCAACATTTAAAATTGCTTACTGAACAGTATTGGAATATATTGAATTCCTAAAATGTCATGCTCAGTCTATGTCAAGTATGATCATCAAATCCAGATATGATCCAGTATATCGAACTTTGGATTCTGATCTAACCCATTTACAATCGATTTGTTACAGATTATATTGAAGAAACTTTTATAGAAGACAACGGTCAATGCGACAATAATCAGCCAGCATCAACTCAAGCATTATGTTATAATTCTTTTAATTACTGCAAACAATATGGAAAGCTCTTCCCAAACAAAAGAAAACATGAAAGTTCCATCAAAAGTTGCCATTAAGAATTTAGGCCTTCCATCCTTATGTCAAAACAATAACTTTCTATTCAAGACTGAAAATAGCATACCTCATCATCCCTTTCAAGTGAGCCCTGAGTCTGATGAATAATCAAAGAATTAGTATCACATGTGCAAAGTTATTTACATACAAAGAAAACATTAATTTGCATTCCAAAAATCATCTCTACTAATTTTATAGAGTAACAAAGCAAGAAAGGGCAATTACAAAGCCAGGACCAGGACATTCCATACATACAGATTACTAGCTTGCATCAGGAGTAAACAGTGTTTTAAAACTACAAATACTAAGTAATCCTTAAGCAGTGCACAAATGCTTGAAAACAGTTGTTGATTGCATCACATTCATCATAAATGCCATAGTGGGTAAAAAAAAAGGGAGCAAAACATGCATCCCACTTAAGATAGAGATTGTGTTCTATATATCTCACTTGTCAAAGCATGAAGATATAACTGAGGAAATCAACAAATTCTACCAAGCATGTGAAAAATATGCTTTTGGGAATTATAAATTGCACAATTTCTACTTATATGGAAGTATACAAGTAATAATTAATTAAAGAAAGTTATGCTTAAAAAGATTAACTCGGGCAACCAAATTCGGTTGCCTGTCCCAGGCCAGGATAAAGGAAAACTGATCTCACATCCTTGTGCTATGAACCATAGCATAGAAAGCCTACCCCAAATGATTGGGGGAAAGGCTAAGTTGAAGAAGAAGATGCTTAAAAAGATTATGAATTGTAGATCGCAAGGAGCTGTTGATAGGATAACCTAGTCAAGCTGCAGAAGCAGTAGGCACATAAAATTCTTGAATTTGTGTTCAGCATCCACAGCGTACAAAAATATCATAAGGAAATTCTCACCAACCACTAACATATATGTATAATCATTATAGTACTATGACTCTTCCATGCACTATCTTTCTACGTCATACAGGGATTTAATTCATAGCCAATGTATGTTCATCCTACCCACTAATTGTCCTCACTGCTGACTTGTCTATACTCTATATTCATTGCTATAATTATTCTTATTCCACTGTGACTGGTATGCCATTCTTCAGTTCATATCTTAATAAATATGAAAAGGTTAGCGATAACAGTGACTATTATAAAGGCTTAACATACCTCATCAATATCATCATTGTTGTAGATGCCATATCGAAAGGCCTGGCTCAAATTATTTGCTAAAGCTGCAACATCATAATCTCTATCTTGATAATCATCATCATCACTATCCCTATTTCGGTCCTGGAGTGTCGTGGGCCTCCTGTTATGATGATTAAACAATGTTTACATAATATGTAAGGAGAAACATAAGAAGCTTTAACTTCGTAAGGTAGGGTTGCAAAATGAAGTGCGGAGATAACCCAGGTTATATGCGATAATTAAGGAATCAAAGGGCAACAGCCTTGCAAATTTTTATGAAATTTTAAAGATTGAAATTAGATAGAAGACTAAGACCTAAACAATAAAAATAAGGGTCAACCCATCACTGAGGTGGTAACTCTCTAGTTTATAGTGCAGAGAAATATTACAGAAACAAGTAACATAAACTATATGATAATTAGATATATTAACTTGTACAAACAATAATTGACGACAAGCTTTCCATCAATCCTTTACAACTTATCTTTAGCAATGCACTCTCAGCTATTAAGAGTAAACCTTTTGACTACAACTAACTACAACTAATAGCCAATTATCTTAAAGATACCTCTACACTTATCTTTAGCAATGCACTTTCAGCTATTACGTATAAACCTTTGAGTACCACTAACAGTCAATTATCTTAAAAGATATCTCTACCTAGTTTCTAGCAGTATATAATCAATAGAATCGCACTTGCCAACCATGGCAAGAGCAATGAAGTGTCAGTCTGAACAGGATATGTTCAAGTAAAAGTTGCATGATAAAACTATAAACCTACTGTAACCTGATGTAGAAATACCGGACTTTAATCTTCAACAAAATCTTATTGACAATTCTAAGTAAGGTTGAAATAACAAAAAGAGCTACCATGCCAACAAAGAGAGAAAAAAAGAAGGGGCAATGTTAACATTTTACTCAATCAATTAACATGTATACTCAAAAAGTATAACTATGGAAGTATAGAACCTACCCACAGGCCCACTGGTACACATTTTCCACGGCATTACGCTTTGACAGAACATTAGCGTGCCAATCTGCCCACTCACTATTTCCCTGTCATACAAAGTAAACAAAATGGAAAAACAATCTTCACAGACGAACAAATGAACAGGATTGTTTTCATAACTACTCATATCATGCTGTAAAATTAAGGTATAACAGTGTATGGAATAACTGCCAGCAGAATGCTCCCAAAATTAAATGGTATATAACTGAAATAACCAAATATAGAGGTAAATTCTGTGTCATATTCGAAGAGATGACATTACAGGTATATTCTGATCCTCGTGAGAGGAAAATAACAATTTGATTTGCTTATTTTTACTCATCAAACTCAAACTTGAGTTTAAAGCTTGAAAAGCCAAATTAACTGTTTCATCACCAAGTGAATTTCTGCAATAAACACACTTATTGTTGAACATTATAGAATGATAACATAGAACAATGAAGAAACCTGCAGATATGCTTGAATTTCGCTGTTGTTATTTCCCAGCTGAACAAGTTTGTTAGATATACGCGTTATATGTCCAATATTCCCTATCCTTGGAGTTGATGTTCTACCCTCAGCAGGCAATGTTGGCTGCATGCAGGAAGAACAAGAGGATGGTCAAATACTGATCAACCAACAGAAGCAGGAATCAATTGACACAATGAATATTAGTAAAATAAGGACAAAATCCAAACTACAGAGTAACCACCAAATGCCTCAGTAAAAACGATAGTAACTATTAATGGATGTCTGTCATTACCTTGTTTGAAACAGTCACTAACTTAGGACTTTTTTCCGCTCCAAGTATCTTCCCAACAATGTTACAATCACGAAGAAGGTGTTCGATAAGAGGAGAATGTTTACTCTCCAAACATGATAATATTATGTTTTCCACATGATGGTGCATGAAATTATTGTACGGGTACCTTTAATTAAAATGAGAAGCAAAAATAAGACCATGGATATAATTTCCAGAAATAAAAATAGCAGATGCATTATTTTACTCAGAGCAAATCTAAAAATAAAATACCAGAAATTTAAGCTTACTCAAAGAACAACTCTAGAATTCTTTGTACTGCTCCAAGACGTATCAACTCCTTCTCGGCAGGTTCACTACCCACTGTCAGTAGGACTGAAATGAACTCTACGATCTGAAACACTCCATGATGAGTAATAATAATAAGAAAGCAGCAAATATAGCTAGCCAAAGAAAATGAACTCGTAAGGCGAAAATAACATAAGTGTTCCAGAGGGTGTTTTGTTGGGAGTATTTGCTGGCATAGCCAGCTTAAAACTAATACGCAAAACTCATGGACATGCAAAATTAAGGCATTCGCCAATCTAAGCAAGGTCCTGCTTATCAAGACCAAACTCAGTACTGAAGATCATTACTATTTGACATCCTAATTTGCAGATCAGAATATAAGTAATCGTGTTAATATAGCCAAAGAGTTGAATAACGGTTCCCAAACAGAGAATTCATAATCCAAGCCTGGCTTTTAGCCTTTTATCCCTTTTGCTAAAATGTTTAACTATTGTCACGTTGATGGCAGAATAAATGGCTGCTCTAATAAATCCTGAAATGGATTACTCTTGAATGCTTACATAGAATTTCAACCGTAATCACTTGAATGCTAAAATGGCATTTTATGTATAAGTGTAAACATCTTATTAGCATAGTGTATCCCCCCCCCCCCTAAAATTGAGGCTTCTATGAAAAGGTTCACAATATCCAAACATTAATTCTGTACCAAATACGAAGAATACCTTCAAGCGATGTTTTCCGAGAGGAGGCTGCAATTTTCCATATGTAGTTAGTAAGACAGACTCTGAATTTGATACATCTAGCAATTTCAGTAAGTTACCTGCAAAAAGAAACATGGTCAGTGCCCAGTTTCAATCGTAGGGCTAGGTACTAAGTTGTAAAAAAAGGAAGACAGACAAAAATTGAGTTAGGTGAATATAAATGAGATAAAAGAACGTGTCATGAAAGAAATGTCCAAAAGTGACTATGCAAGAATCAGTAAATCAGAAGACAAATCCATGAGTGAAAAGGTTCAAGAGGTCATCTATTAGCAAGAAGGGCATATATGTTATCATTTTTACAAATCGAAAACAACTTACCATTAGATGATGAGTAACATTCCAATTAACCGGAAGTACAAGGGCTAGGACCTACCATAAGCGAGAGCATCTATGATGCTGCCTTTTAACACAAGGTCCACATCTCATAGTAGGGGGTATATGTGGGCTCTTACAACTACTAATAACTCAAATTTGGTACAGGATAAATGGAAACTCGAATGAATAAGTTGGCAAATTGGATTTGCCAACATCCAGTTGAAAAATAAATAATTAATAAGGTTGTTTACAAGACATTCAATGAAAATGATATACAAGCTATCTCTCAAAAGTCGAAAGAAAATGAGACACAAGTTATTGAATAAAAATTTCTATAAAAAATAAAGGATGAATTTCTAAAATATCCTCCAACACATGCCATCATGCTAGACAAAATTTCTAGCATAAGAAATAAATGGCATAAGTTACTGACTAGTCTTTTCAATCAAATTATTTGACTCTGACCACTACATTCTGAACGTTAAGCTGAAATTAAAGCCTTGCGTAAGAGGCTAGAAATATCTTTAAAATTGAGGAAGGGAAAAACCTCATACAGATAATTTTCACTTGAGTGGGGACTAAGGAAGGCATAATGGGTGACATTTACACTTACAGCAGAAGTTAACAAAAGAAACAGGGATGTGTACCTAAGCTCTCCAGCATGCCTTCAACGGTCTCAGGATTAGCAGCAGTTGTAGGCACATGAGAATTTTGGTGGTGGTATGTATGATATATACCAACAGTTAGACGCTTAGGGTCTAACAAAGATATGCATACAGACAATGAGTTTACCAGGACAGATTTCGGCCTGGAATCTTCCAAAGCATGACGAAACAATCTTCCTATAAAACTGCATGAAAAGGACAGAAGTGAATTGCCAATGAAAATATAGTTCTGCTCTTGAAGAGATTTCTCATAAAGAAAAATAAGTACAAACCTAGGACTGGAAATTTTAGCAGCAAGCTTGGGGGGAGCAAATCGAGTTATAGCGCAAAGTGTTTCAGCAGCATTAGCATGCACCTCAGGACAGTCCTGTACATTTCATGATGAATGAACGCTTCACTACTATTACTCCTCAGTTCAACAAGTATATGTTAAATGTTAATCAAAGCAAGATTAGGGATCAAAAACACATCACCTATGCTGCACCTTAAATGAAAATAGCATTTAGGAACCTCAAAGACTTCTAACCAGTTTTTTAGACAAACAAATAGATACACGAAAAAATATTGAACAATTTCTTATTGGAAATTATTGTCCAGCGCTCAGATGGTCAATGACTTGGCATGAAGTTACTCTAAATTTAACCACAGTAGATCCAACTTACGGAAGAACTAAACTTGTCCACAATCATCTCCAGCACATCAGTATCTTCTATCCACCGCATTGCTTCCACATAATTTGAATACAGATGTTCATCAGCACCAACCAGACGTATTAGTACCTAATCAATGAGGAATGGGATGATCATAAACACACTGCCCGAATTGTACAACACCAAGACAAAGAAAACTAATCAACTTAGAGCCTGAAGATTAACTTTTTGAAGAATAGAAGGTGAAAATTAGAAGTTTACAGATAATCATTTGCATTCAACCTCGAAGAAAAGAGAAGGAGATTTTAATTATAAAAGTTAATCATCTGCATTCAAAAAAAGCATACATCTGAAAGTAAATGAGACAAAAGATACACATACTGCAAAATTCATATGGTTGCAATAGATATAATCAAATTGTAAGTTCAACGAGGAGATAAAAGATGACCAAAACAAACCTCCATTATGGAGGTAATTCCAATAAGTTCAACTAACCGCCTGACAACTTCCTGATGAGCCTGCATGATCACATGAGAACAAACATCATTTTAAAAATGCAGATGATTAACTATTATAATTTACCTTCGTCAATAACAATACCCACAATCTTCAAACATCAAGCATTGGAAAAATAAACAAGGGGAAAACAAAAGGCACACAACCATGCACGAGGGATAAAGTTCTGTCAGCAGCAGCATCAATAGAATAATGGGTATTGACTCCAGCTTCTTGACTGTTTCACGCAATCGGTCAATCTACTCTCTCCTTGATTATTTTGTAATTATTAATATATGCATTAACCATTTACTTACAATATCTAAGTTAACTTAAAGCAAATAGGCAGTTAGTAAATGCCACAATGTAGCCGGAGTTATGCCTAGCTAGAAAATTTACATTGACATCCGAGACAATGAATATCATCTGTACTTTGTCACGACTTTGATGCGGGGCTAATATTACATCTTGGGACTGAAAATTTTAAAAACTCATGAATGTTTACCTAATTAAACACAACTTATTTGCACTATTACAAGTTAAAAAAAATAACTTCAAGATAAACAAGAATAGTATGTCCCCACGAAAGTCCTAAACATGTATTTTCATTATCCACACAAGAACCACGTGAAGCATGCTTATAAGAAATACAATGTTCATCCCCATGCTCAAAAAAAAAATCTTCAAAGAGGTTGAAGTAAATATTTAACTTACTTGAACATATTGCATAAATGGAACTGTCTTCCGCAGCAACAAGCATATGACAACCTAGCAAAGTATGAAAGTCCAGCAAATAATTAACAACAATTTCTTACAACAAAACTAAATTTAGTGTCAAACAACACCTTTATCAATAATACTACCTTCTGCAAAGTTAGAGAATCGCTGACAACAATAATGGCATACCTTACTGAAGTAACCAGCCAGAAGTGTGTTATGCGAGTGATTTGGTTCCAGGAAGGAAAACAACAACTTCATTAACTGAAAAAAAAAATCAGTGACTTGGATTGCATAAAACATAATCCAGCAACATAGATTGGGTTGAAAAGTAAACTTCATACTTCCTCATCCTCAACCAATATCTTGAGTATGATATCAACTTCGCAGGCGAAGATCTCACAGGCAATGAAAGGAAATCTGCATATACAATGAAATAACATCGATCAAAATGCATTTAGATACACTAAAATGCTCAATAAACTATTTACATGTTCACCCAAAGAATCCTACTTGAAAGTGCGCCTCTTTTCAGCATCCTCAAGAGCTTCTTCCACAATAAATCGAATAAGTTGTTCAATCTGTGCTTTTTCTCGTAAGCTGCACAACAAGTATAAAGGATTAAATATGTGGTGCCCAACACTAAGAAGAAAACATATATGCTAGTACACATAAAGACCAAACAACCAAGAACATGCTTAGCAACATAGTGGACAAATAATCACAAGCCGCATATCTAACACTAGCCACTTTTTACTCTTCATTTTTTAATCCTCAACAGAAAGAAATGACTGTGTACTAAAATATAACAATGAAGCATATGGTTTAAAAGCACAAACTTTTTCAATCCACTAATTACTCACTGGAACCATGAGGACCATTTCAACCATTCATCAAAATAAGGGAAAAAACAAAAGCGGAGGGTTGGAAGGTAACCAATCCCAATGTTTCTAGTTTGCCTCAAATGGCAGCATTAGTTGGTTCAACATTCGATAGTCAATTATAGGTTTCCCATGGTTCAGAAATTATGTAATCTAGCAAAATATATTGTTCATGGCATTAAAAGGAATTGGAAGATTTCAATTTCGTAAGCAATTGTTCGCTCGTGTTTATCCAACCAAAATATTTACATCGACACACTGGCAACATATATGTGAATAGTGGCTGTATTACACATGTTTTTGTACTTTTTTTCTTTCTAAAATTTTGTGAATAAATTTAGTTGTTAAGAATAACTGTCATCTTGGTTAATCATTTTGAAACGAGATCGTTATAACAAAGGATAAAGCACCATGCTTCTGAACCATCACATCACGTGCTCCATGATCAAACATAGTATAAATCTCGCTTATCATTACAAGATTTGTGTATCAACACCCCTATGTGTTCAAAGCATATATGAAATAAGTGAATCAAGAAAGAAAAAAAGAGAAAATGCACCTTGAGTAAATAAAGTAAAGAAAAAAATAGCAAACACAAAAAAGACCATTACAAATTGATAAGTCGCCCATTAAGAGCTTTGCATTCCTGAATGACTTCATCCTCGTCGAGAATCTCATCCAATGTAAAATTGCCCTTATCCAAAATTGTCTCCACCTGATACAAAGCATAAAAACGTGGAGGAATTAAATCTATAGGCTATGAAACACGAAAAATTATTACTTTTTCTACCATTCTACTTGCACCAAAAATAGACAAGTCAACAACTGCTATAGGAATCATATTGTTCTGGCCACTAGTGTCTATTATTATAGCTTTTTCTACCATGTTACTTCTTAACTACTCCTGTCTTGGTCTGGATTGTTCGGTCATTGGTAAAAATATTAACATACTGAGACTCAGACGTACCTAACATGGGCAACTAGGTTCTACAGTCTACCTTGGTTGTTTTGTCAGTATTATAAAACCATGCAATTGACTATGATAGCTTTACCAAGTGTTTCATGCTTTGGAGTTTTGATTATGCAATGGATTTATATAAGATCCATTAAATGTTGGAATTTAAGTAACAACAATACTCTCTTGACTAATGCTCTTCTCTGTAACTGTTGCGTAGTGGTTTATGTTAAAATATACCCAGCCACACAATCAAATTTAGTACTGCATTCAGCAAAATCCTATAGACACCAGCATAATGATTCCACTGGTGACAAGTTTACCTCTACATAAGTGGGGTCTTGAGTTCAAACCTTGGTGGATACAATTGCTGATAAAAAATGATTCAAACTGAAAACTTCACCCCAAAAAATTCTCAAATTAAACCATTGTCGTCTATGTTTGAAAATGATAAAGAAATATACAGACCAAGCAAACCACCCATGCAGTACAATGATCGTAAGGCAGAAGGACTTAGCGATTTCGCCCACCCAACAATCAACTATTCAAATGCGAAGTGCCCAATTATCATTTCCACATATCCTATACAAATATTCGGACAAACCCAAGAAAATCTCCACCGAAAAAAAACACAAATTAACACAATCCCCGTTAAATCCAGAGCACAAACATGGATCTATGAACAAAAACAAAACAAAAATGCCACAGCACAAAACTCACCGGAGATGCAGTAGACAGTCCCGCCACGCGCCAAAACATCTTGTATCCAAGGAAGCAGATCTACGAACCCAAGCAACCCGAAACGCCTCAACAATCCTCGAGAACCGACGAGCGAGCAGTCACCGCGGGACCACTTGGCGATCCAAACATTCCCTGGCAACGGCGGCGGCGGAGGAACCCTAGAACTCGGGA
>JAYMTO010000786.1:0-10698 GCA_036898065.1 California macrophylla | reverse complement strand
AAGTTCGATACCCCGAACATGATATTATGATCCCGACGTCCTAGATACTCTTTTACTCAGTCTCCAATTCAATTTACATACTTGCTTTAATTACTTGTCATTGCATCGTTACATTATAAAATCCAAAAACAACATCACTTAAGTTTAGATTAATTGAACGATTAGATAGCTAGTACGTATTCTGATTCCCTAGGGTTTGATACCACTTTCTTACGAGGCTTGTCAAGATACAGAAATACATATTTGCCATGCTTACTTTATCTTATATTTCCCAACAGTATTATTAATCTTTCATGTGTTTTGTCATCACACTGCAGCATATAGCTGATATATTAATTTGATTAATGCATGATAGATTGCTGTAAATTGTAAGAATATTCGTATGGTAATTGTATATATCATTTCTCTATGACATCAAACGAGTGGAGTATGATAAAATGGTGTGTGCACAGTCATTCAAAATAATAGGCTACTCCGCTACTCTACTTAATGAACTTTATGATTTTTCTTGGTCATCTCAGGCTTCTGTGTACTCTTTATTGCAAGCTGCAAGTGAGATATCCTCCCGAGGTGATGGCAGAGACTGGGATACAAATGTTTTTGTCCTAAGGAGGTACATTATTACATATTGACATGAACTCTCCATAGTGCTTCAAGTTTGTTTTGCAATTTTCTTAAAATGTTTCTCTCTGAATTTTAATCTAAAAGAAAAGGTAAGTTACACCACAAGCTGGGTAGGCTGTATTTTTGAATGATATTGACCTACACATATCCCACACCACAGTATTGATCACACAGATGCATATGAACATATGCACCTAGGTTTTAAGAATCATACCGAGAAATGTTTAAAATTGATGCTAGTAATTTAAGTTTCTTTTATTCCACCGACTCCATGACATTTGGATGATAGTAGTTTAAAGTTTACATTTTGTTAGTTTTTCGTAAGTGGACGATTCAAAAGGATAGCATTTTTTAATTGCTTCTCGACATGCCAAACCTGAGTCTAAAGAGTTACGCTTCTTTGTCAGATACCTTTCTACATATGGATCAGAGAGGTAACCTGAAGAACTTTTATATTGGTGTTTTATAGGAAGCAATGTTCATTTTGTCCTGAATCCCTCCAATATCAGGTGAGCATAGATAAGTTCATTCCATGTGTCGGGCACTCCCGGTAAGCACCAATGGCTGCAATCCTGCGGAGCATCTGCAGGAGTGCCTGGCTCGCGATACTTGGACGGGTGAGCATCTTTCCTGAACTCCGATAGACTTGTAATGTTCAAAAAGTGGACCTTCATGGTTCCATATTTCATTTGGTTGATTACATCAGATACGTACTGGTTATTTAACGGCCCCGGTTCCAATTCTCTGTAGTCAGTTTCAGGTTGTGTGTCCAAATCACACCTACCCCCTTCATTCCATGCACCATTCCTGCATAATTTAGAACCTACATTTGAGTTTATCATGAACATGAACATGAACATGAATGCACCGGTTACCTGTAATGCACCGGAGAGTAGCTCCGGAAGAACAAGTGTGTTCTTTCCTGATCCAATTTCTCCATTGCCCAAGATTTCCATGTTTGTAGTGATTTCTTGAAAGCTTCAGTTACATCCATTGTCATGTTTACTTCCTCTCCCTCCTGGAAATATATTCCCCTGCCACACCAATAAAAGGTATTTAGAGTAGCAAAACATGATCACAAGATCAATAGAGGTCGAAGCTCATACATCTTACTGGTTTTCTCAACATTCCACCAATGCCCGTCATTGAAAACCAAAACATTTGCTCCCTCCCATTTTTTGGTGTACCAGTGCATCTTGTCGATCTTGATGGTTGATCGGATTTCCTTGGATGAGTTCTGCGGCGGGCGGCCTCTAATAACTAAGTAAGGCACCCTGTAATACTCTACTGTGAGGTTGTAGTCATGGAACCTCATGGAGAGGAAGCCTTTGTGTTTCGTTATGGGATTCCCATTTTCTTCGTATATTGATGACTGGTTGGATACTGCTTGTGCAAGCATGCAGAGCATCGATTCCCATTGGTTTCGCCCGATGGAATCGCCTGCAAATACTATCCTCCCATTGCGAATTCTCTCGAGAAGTTCACTTGCATTGAATCTGAATTAGGAAAAACTAGCTGAGATATGACTTTGTTGCATGCATCTCATATTTCATGTACTAAATTGATTTCTCTATTTCTATGTAAGATCATAATATCCAGTGTTGATACCTGGGAAGATCACAGCCATATGGTTGCCATCTCCATTTGAGATAATCTGAGTCGTTTCGCCCACTGTGATGACACCTAAAGCCAGGGTCGAGAAATGGGAAACTTTCATTGTATATTTGAGACGGATAGCTTGGGTCCCATCTTCCATTGGAGTAATCACAAGATCTTGAAGCTGATTCTGTATTGTTATTTTCGGCTACGGTCTGGGAGAAGAAATCGAAATGCAGAAGAGACAGGGATTGGAGTGGTACAAGATGGGGAAGGAGGTGGGAGAGACAAGTTGCAGCTTTTGGAGCTCAGGTTGATGATGATCCATGAGAAGAGGAAGGAAATAATGACTTGTACACCAAGGCACACAAAGGGACTCGCTCTAACACTACACACTTGGCTAAATATAGAGTATTTAGGACAACTTGGTTTTGCTTGCTAATTATAGAATTCATGCTAGAGATTAAGTTATGATTTATTGCTTTTCTCTTATAGACAAAATATTCTGATTCATATAAAATTAATGCAATGATACATCCTATGAATTGGTTACAGAATAATTCGACACACTTTTTAATGACGAATAATTTTCGTTTGAAAACAAAAATAAATTGTACTCTTTTGAAAATGAAACAATAATTTGACTGAAACTACATGTCGTTTTTATGCCAAGAATGTGGCGGTAAAAGCTGAAAATTTGGGGGTTTAAATGAATTTAATCTCGTATCGTAAACGTAATTCCTTTAATCGCTCTGGAATCTTCGCTCTACAGAAGATTGAGAAGAGAAGCAACGCAGAGTTCACCTTCGCCGGTAGATAAACCCCATCGCCGGAGCAATACGCCGCAGGGATCAATTGTCGGATATCTATTTCTCTCTGAAGCAATTCACCAAGCAGCTTCTTCAGTTCTCGATTGATCAAAAGGATAGAAATAGCTCAATTTGGATGAAAATGGTAAACTAGTTGAAGACGGTGGGTAAGAAAGTGTACTGTTACATTAGCTACCATCTGGATGAAATCGCACTCCCTTAATCGTTGCCGGACCCGCCCAATCGTACCACCGGCTTCAAGGAACGCCGAAAACTGACCTGGAACGAGCGATTTCTGTGGGATCTCGGTAAGCAAACTGTGATTTATCTCGTGGTTTCTGGTTATTAGATTTTGGCTTTATGGATTATATCGAATTGTGATTAGAAATGACCTTTTGGTTTGTTCGTCTTTTGTTGCCTTAATTTTGTGAAGTAAACCTGTTTGGAAGTAATTTGTATGTGAAGAAGTGTAAAATCGAATGATTAACTTTTCCTGTTTGGAATTTGAGCGGTTTTTGAAAATTTTCTGACCTAGTTTGTAGATTTAGTTAATGGATGTTTAATTTATTTTTTCTGGATTGTGGTCAGATTATCCACTCTAAATGTAAAATCTATGGGATTAGAGAAATGTAAGGATGTCAGAGTGAAATGGATTTATTCTGCACCCTGTATGAGCTTTATCCTGATTGAATTGCTAGGAGATGTATAATATGAGTCCCACTGTGTTAATCTCCAAGTTCAGTAATGTTTCTTTCATTAGAATGTTGATTTAGGGTCTTTTTAGTTGTCATATGAGAGGCATAATGATGTTCTCAAGATTATTTGAAGTCTGAGTCAGTCTGGAATCATTGCCACAGTTCACTCCAAGAAGGCATTAGTTTTCTCAGCTGATAATACTTTGACTAGTTCAAGGGGTTGGTGAAATCATGATTCAAAAGTTGGTTACATTGTTTTAGATGAAAATTGAAACTCGAACTAATGGTGTGTGTTTTCCTTGCATTAAGGAGTCTGTTTCTAGAATTTTGTTTCAGAGTGCGGTTTTGGTTGGCCCTTCCTTCAGACCTGTAATGTAACCACATTAAGTAATGGTGTGTACTTTCCTTGGCAAAAACTGTTTGTTTCAGTCTATCAAAATAGAAAATAAAAAGACAGATATGCATTTGCACTACTAGTTTTTGTGATCATCAAGTATGTTATGGGATTATTGATAACCATATTCTATTTCATTTGTGGAACTCTCGGGTTGTTATGCTGTGATCTGACAAAGTTTACTATCTTTTGCTGTTAACAAAATTGATAGCGGTTGCTGCTGGATGAGGAATGGAAACATAAGGCCTGCTTTGCTGAGGGTGTTCATGACCAAAGCTTCTATGTACAAAGATGCTCCGAGAAGTTATATACAAGGATATCAAGAAAGCACCCAATAAGTCATGGGGAAGGAAGAATAGTCCAAAGCACAACAGGATGGTCATGCACCCAAAAAATCAACTTGGCATCTATTATAGGTGAATTGTAAGTTGAGAACTATGACTATGAGTATACATGAAAATCTTGCTTCCATTCCAGAGTTATTCCATGTTCAATGTCAAGGTTGGCAACATACATTCAATGGTTATATGCTATCACTGTAAACCATATATTGTGACTTATGATCTTGTGTCTATATAATATATCTTGTAGATACTAAAATATACATGCAGTGCTGAGTTATGCCACGTTGTGCCTCATGCTTCAATGATACTTGCATCTGTTACAACTGATATGGGTATGCCGTAATAATGTTGCCTGCTTCTATTTCAATTCTGGTCTATTGGCAAATTAAGCTGGGTTTGTTATCTAAGGAGTACACAGTCACACAGCAATCTGAAAAAAAGGTTGTCCGGTTTATGTGAGATACAGGCCATCACCTATCCTTGTGAAAGTTTCTCTGTTCTTAAATGGTAAACAAACATAAGCTTTACATATTGCCTGGGTGAGCTTTCCATTGCATTAGTTATTTTCTCTACTGTATACCATCATGTATGGAATATCTTTGCCAGTTAAATGGTTCTTTGTTAGGACGCCAGGAAAGATATGTTGGTCGATACCTGAGAAGTAGGACCAAATTGAAATATTTGAAGAACCTTCTCTGGATGACCCAATACTTGGTTGTGGCTTGTATTATAATAGCTTTGCAATAAGTAGGTAAAGTTTAGTAGGAAGCCAAATGTAGTTGGTTTGTTCAACTCAATATAAAAGTCAAGTTCTGAAGGTTTTGCACCCATTTGAATTAAAGCTTTTGTTTTGTCTACTAATCAAACCCACCAGTTTCATATAGTTGGGATGGGAACTGGACTTTATAAGTTCAATTTGTAAGATTCTCAACAGCCTACCCTCACTTCCTTCACTGGATGTTGGGGATCTGTTGGGCTGAATTATTATAAAATTATCAATTTAAGCTTGTACCAGATAGGGCATAGTATGGGTTTTTGCTTCTGAAAAGATGTTTTTGGTGGACAATTTGGTTTTTGTTACTTTTGCTAGATTTATGGTTGACTACTTAGATTCTAAAGATACACTACACACTGTACAGAGATAAGGAAGTGAAAATGACTGGCACAGATATGGAGGCTAAAGAGAGTTACTTAAAGCCCCACACAAGTAGTTGGCTACTACTTTTACCCCATGGTCTAACCTTCTCTGAGCTGCAGATGTGCACTTCTAAATGAAGCCTTCATCCATGATCATGAGGGAAAATAAATTATTGTGAGGTGCCACCAAGCCCTTCTAATTTTTACTATATTTAGGAAGAGCTACTGTTTGGTTGGCTCCTCTGTCAAGTGCTATCCTTGGTAGGGTTGCCACACACCAGCTGCTAACTAATGACAAAGTTGTGCTTCCAGTCTTTTCAAGCACATGGACTTTGCATTAAGTCTTCTCTGCACACGATGCTTAAATTAGGTTTCTATGCTTACAGATGAACCTATGCAATCTTTGATGGACCCTCCTTTGCACTAGGAATGGAGAATCTCTTTTATTGCAACTCATGCATATCTTTTCTTAATTCTAAAGTCTTTTGTTTCAGGAGGAGAGACATGCATATATTGTTTTATACTGATTAATCAAATCCCATGTCTTTCTTTCAAAGTTATAAGTTTATTGATTGCTTCCAAGTATTAGTGTTATGAAAATTAAGGTCATGTGTACATTCATTATTCTATAGTTGCTTAGAGCTGTCAGTATTGATCTCAACATCCATGCTCATATATTTTCCTCAGGAAATTGATATCACAAAAAGTGGCTCATTCTTGCTTTAGGGAATGCAGAAGTTGAAGGTGATTGACCCAAGGAGTCACATTGATAGGACAAAAAGTTAAGTGGAGCATGATCTTTCTATATTACTACTATACTGAGGAATGCATGGGCTGAAATTATTTTTCTCACAGGGACAAACCCATTATACAAGAGTTGCTTCAGTACTTCCATTGGTTGCTATCTCAAACCCAATGATAAATTACAACACATACCTGGGGACCCCCTTCCCACTTGCAGATCCACAACATTGGAGGCCATGCTCTGCAGGAGTCAATGGCTATCTTGGTGTCTGAATCTCATTGATTTTGATCATCACTCACTGACTCACGCTGCATTTCACTATTTGCACAGGTAAAGCATTTTCCTCGGTGCCTTTTTGTTGATTTAGCTGCCTTTCATGTTAATTTCAGAACATCTCTCTCTCCCTTGCAAGTTATATGCAACACGTCACAGTAGCTAGGTGAAGAAACCCTTTAGCCCATCACTACGCTGTACTCATTCACGTGTTATCTCTGCCTTGGAGTATTAGAATTGAAGTTTGGTAAAAACCAGTGCACTAAAATTGTTGATTTTCATTGATGATGGGTCACATCTTTCTCAGATTATGGAGTCCCATGTTGTCATTACACATACAAAGGACAAGGGTTAGGTTATGCTGGATTGACATTTGTAAGGTTGCAGCCAACTACTGTTCGAGCAACAGAGGTAAGGCTATGAATGGTCTATTAGAATTTTGGTTCTGCATTTTCTGTTTGCATTGGATATATATTGATCCTCAAGGGTATACTTTGGTTATTGTACCTAGGAAACAAACCCCTTGTCGGGTTGGTTCAAACCAAAAACTCGGGTACTACTAATACTGAAAGTACTGCAACCATAGTAGGGAACAGAACTTAACTTTTCCCTGTTCTGGTTTAGTTGTCCAGTTAAGTCAATCAAGGGGAAGAAATTGTGGGAATAGTGGATGGTAGGATCAGTATTAGAAATGTGGTCGACTAGGCCCTTTGATCTAGGCTTGATTGTTAGAACATATTGATTCAAACCAATCTCTGAAACTCAGTTACATCTCAACCTTCTGGGACCATTATGAACAATTTGGGAGGATAAGAGGCATTTTGTTAAGGGTGTTGAAGGAGTTTCAAAACTGTCAATTAAAAAAATGTTGTTACAAGTATGAAACATAAAGATTGTGAATTGCACGTAATGAAGAGTCATATCTAACATTATAAGGTTACATTTTAGGTCACTCTGATCCATAGGTAATGGAATGGAAAAGTGAGTTTTTTTTAATATCTGCATTGGATCTTTTAATCACTAGTGTCTTACAAAACTATACATAAACAAGGAAACTAAACTATTATTATCATTTAGTTCTCATTAGTGCTTTGGGAACCGGCAAGACCATTACTGTTGATTGTTTTTAGTGGGTAGGGTGAGACTCTAGTACATATATAGAACCGAGACCCAGTATCTTTCATGTCTAAGTTTGCCTGTACATATATAAGTTTCACTCTGGAGATCAGTTCTGTTCACATTTCCCTAGTTACATATGCATTGAAATTTTCATGACCTATTGATTTTGTTTTGCATATTTTGAGGTAAACATTTCATACATCTTTTTTGATACATCCAGATCCTAAGTAGGAGCTAAACTGACACATTTTCATCAATAATAACCTGTACACATTGATGCATGTGAAGTAATTAAGTGATATTTTCCTGGTGAAATTGCAATGCAACAATTACAGTAGAGCATATTTGGATTGGAGAAGCTGTATAAAACCCACCACTACCCATACCTTCTTTTTCTTCTCCTCTCATTCATTGCTAACAAAGAAAAATCTTCTGCCAGAATCCTAACAGCAACAGTAGAGAGCTCCACAAGCACAAACCAAAACCATCCACTTTACTGTGCCCTCCATTTCTGGGAATTCCCTCTGACGTCATCATCCCTCTCAAACTTACTGTTTCATTTCCTTTTTAAACAAAAAAAAATTGTTTTTTCTCTCTGATGCGGTACTGGAGCTTCATAAGAGTCAAATCGAGATGGACCTCTCATCCTCGGCCCCTTCTCGCCTGCTGGTTGACATCTCCTGAGTAAGTCGTGCCCTGAGAATACAATTAATCAATTTATTGTATTTTATTAATAATATAACGTGTTAAAATGAAATAAACCCATCGTGATTCATGACCCAAACCAAATGGTTGACCATGAAGATCTACTTTCGGTGGCAGCAATCCCGTCTGGTCGGTAAACGTGGTCAGAAAGAAGACCAAAGCGTCACCGCCAGTGATAAATTATCAAGTCAACGATCCACCCATACATCCCCCTCTAAATTCCAAAAAAGATTGACCCCCTTTTTGGTTATAAAAGGACTAATCTGTCTGATTAGGAGAACCACTAAATTAATTCCTAATACGAGTACACTTTTAGTAGTAAATTATGAGAAGAGATTGGAGTTTGGCGTACCGTTTGATTTTGATGACTAGGAGCACAAACTTGAGAATTGTAATAGTGGGTTGCACCATGGCTCGACACCGACGAGCCATCGGGGGTGGATGGCTCGCACTCCATATTGACCCCGAATAGCCTCAGCCTTTTGAGGTTATTACCTGCCGGTACTGTTGTGGTCCCTGTCACAATTTCACACTACATCACGTGCATGTATTGCTATATTACATCTCTCTTCCCAATTTTCCATTACTGTGAATGGCCTGCGGCGGCGCGTTACTTTGACGCGCGGAGGTAGGGGACCAGGTGCTACTGTTTTAATTGCACGAATATAGACATGTTCCAAGCACATTGCTCCAAACTAATTGGGGGGTGTTTTTCACGCACTTCAATGTGGTGTATAATATACTTAAAAATTATTTATTTCCTATGTATTAAAAATGTATACAACATGTAAAAACAGATAAGGGTTTTGGGGATAATGAGAACAAAATATATACCTGCATAAGCACAGTAGTCAGGTTGGTATGGCACTGCCGAACGCGCAGGATAAGGATGCGCATGATAGAGAGCTCTGTTCCTCGGCGAAGTGCTAGGCTGCGCCTCCGTGTTGCGGCGTCTCCAGCCGATGAAGAAGTAGTCGCCGTCAGTCCGGAGGTGGCGCTGGAAGAAAACGACGTCGCCGGCGTCGAGTTGCTTTTCCTTGACGTACCTGCTCCAGCCTTTGGTGAGCACGTAGCTCTGGCTGCTGTTCCAGTACGAGTACCTGAACCTCCAGCACTTGCCGCTCTCGTCCTCGAAACTCAGAAGCAACCCCTTGTCGCCGGAGTCGCCGCCGAGCGGGAAGTACCTCTCCGCGTGCTGTTTCGGGATCACCAGGCGGTTCAGCTTCCCCACATCGCTCGGAGTCAACGGCTTCTCGAACATGGCCTCCTTCTCACGACGCTCCACGGAGCTCCGGTCCTCGTCCTCGTCATCTCTGTTAACGTTGTTGAGATTGAAGTCACGACATGGGTTCGGGATATGAATCATAGGAGCTGGTTGCTGCGAATTGCGCCAGACTTGTCCGTGAGAGTGGAGCTGCTGGTTATGATGATGAGAAGAGGAGGTAATATTTGGGTCCATAGCCTGGTGTTGCATCCACCAGATCGTGTCCGGATGGTCCGAAGAGAAGTGGTTTATAGACATATTTTCTAGAGAGAGAAAGGGTAGGTCTCGGACTCGGTGCTGTGTAGAGATTGGAGAGAGTGGTGAAGAGTAATGATGATTGTTATGGGTTCGATGTGGGAACTATTTGATGTGAGCCCAGAGATACATATTACGACAATGACATTGATGAAGAGAGAGAAACATCCTAGAGAGAGAAAGAGCAAGTACTTGGTAGAGTACTTTAAGGTTTTGCGTGATGAGAAATTTCAATCATTATTTTCAGTGATGAAAATTCTTTGATAATGATATTGAGGTTTCTCTCTCTTATTTTCTTTTTTTAATGTGAAAAAATAAGAAGATAATAGAAAGGTTACTGGATGTGGAACGACATGTATCTTCATGAATGTGGAGGACGAAAGAGAATGTGGTAGAGTGCTAACGTGAATAAATAAATTAAATTAGTTTTATTTTTTTAAAATTAGAGAACACACCATGTTACTACGTTGGCAAACAAAGCATATGGTGGGTCCCAGTCTCTCTGACGTCATCCTCATCTGCCAGCTTCCTCTCCTTCCTTGCGTTTGTGGCCATCAATACCAATTTATATTTCTTACGGAATTGTTAAATATCAGGACATACTAAGATTTACCAAATCATGTTGTTGGCTATATTTACGAGGTTTTATACCAAAATATAAATTCAGATGAAAATTAGGTTTGTGATGTAAATTAAAAATTATTTTGCATCATCAAACTAATAAAATAAAAGAACAGA
>JAYMTO010000785.1:0-10708 GCA_036898065.1 California macrophylla | reverse complement strand
GGTTCATACTTGTCAATGAACATATGTTACTCACATTAGCTTGTGCGAGGCCTGAATATTCAATCATTTTCTGTCTGCAAGTTTTTAGTCTTGCATTATTTCCCTATTGGTTGACCAATTCTTTTATAGTTTTATGCAATATGTTGATAATTGGTTGTTACAGGGTTATGTTGTTTATCGTGTTCGTGTTAGGCGTGGTGGTAGGAAGAGGCCAGTTCCCAAGGGTATTGTGTATGGAAAACCCACAAACCAGGGTGTTACTCAACTAAAGTTTCAGCGCAGCAAGAGGTCAGTTGCTGAAGAGCGTGCTGGTCGTAAGTTGGGAGGTCTTCGTGTTCTCAACTCCTACTGGATCAATGAGGTCTGTAGTTCAATACTATTATATGTCATGCTACATCTATCTTGCTTGTGTTTTACAATGCTTTTCTAAATACTGTTTCTTACTTCAATGTTCTTGTTATTTGATACAGGACTCTACCTACAAGTACTTTGAAGTGATCCTGGTTGATGTTGCACACAATGCAATCAGGAACGACCCAAGAATTAACTGGCTCTGCAATCCTGTTCACAAGCACAGGGAGCTTCGTGGTCTTACCTCAGCTGGAAAGAAATACAGAGGTTTGCGTGGAAAGGGGCACTTGAACCACAAGGCACGACCCTCTCGCAGGGCAACATGGAAGAGAAACAACACACTCTCACTCCGCCGCTATCGATAGTTTTGTTGACGTTGCTCTGTGTCTTGTTATTGTTCAGTATTGTCTTGCAGACACAAGTAGTTTTGCCATTTTGAGTTTGATATTTTGGAGATCAAGTACTTTGAGGATTTTGGGTTTTAAAATGCTACATTTAGAATTACCTTAAGTTCTGTATGGAATGGTCTTGGATAGTCATTGATCAATGATGTGTTAACCCTATTATTTGTTTTATGCCCTCCTCTGTACAGTTTCATGTCTTATTTGAAACAGCTAAAACGGGAAGAGAATGTGTCCTTTGAAACAGAAAATATTAGTGTCATTCTGACAAAATCACCAATGATCCTTTAAACCATTTTATACAAAACTCAACCAGGGGGAGTACATTTAGCTTTTCGAAACAGATAACATCGGTAACAGTCAAAATGATCAATGATCCTTTAAGTCATTTTATACAAAATTCAATCAGAGGGCATTTTCATTCACACAAAAAACAGAGGGTATTTAATTATTTTCATCCATGACTTCCTTTATTGTTACAAATCTTCCCTTCTCTATAGATAGTTGCCCTGCAACTCCAATGGCAACAGAAACCAATCCGTCCTCCAAGTTCACGGCAGGACCTTGTGCACCTTTAGCTCTGATGGCAGACAAGAAGTTGAGGTGTTCCAAATAGCTAGAACCATGATGCAACCCATCATACCTGAAAAACATTTTATTCAGAATCTCAGCACACTGAGTTTCTGCGTGGAGGGGAATTCCCTCATTGACTCGAGTCTCGACTTGAGCAAATCCTAGGTGAGTGTTCACCGTTGAAAATAATAGAAGAAGAAAAAGCAAGCAACTCACTTTATTCGGTTGTCTGTGGCCTTCAAAGTTTGTACACCTTCTCTCCCTGCTGTTCGAGTACCAGTGCGCACAATACTCTCTGGAACAAAGGCCTCCCCCTGTTATAAATTGTCTGAGTCAAAATGAGAGGTAAAAACACGTGCGCATAACAGCAACCTTTATGGAAACCTCAGAAATGAAACCAATCATTACATACCAACGACCTACAATTGAGTGAAATGTATAAGTTTGTTTGTGTGAGTCTGTATAACAATAGTTTGTATTTCATTGACTTTAAAACACAATGTATATACAAGTTTGCCAATGCATGCCAGTGCACATATAGCCAACAGATGGAGTAGAAAGTTACCTTTCCAGTGTCCCCAACAACAGATATTTCTTGCTCATTTTTGCTCCCTTCAGCAAACATGCAAAGATCAAGCATCCCTCTAGAACCATTATCAAACTCAACAATAACATATGCATTGTCGATTATATCAGGTACCTGAAAAAAATCATATAGTGAATAAATAATATTATGACCGCAACCTAAAATCACATGCGCAGTTTTGGTTGTTGCTTCTCTTGGTTTCTAATTTTTTACTGGATTTAATGATGGCGCAGTATCCTAGATTGACACAATACACCAGTTCCTTTTCATTTCCCTCTTGGTGTAACAAATATAAGTAAAAAAATTGGACTTCAAAACTCCACCTTCCCATCATATATTTCATCTTTGTGGTTAATATCAATAGCTCCCGAAGCCATCACCCGAACAGGATTTGCGCCAGTAAATAGCTTCATCAGATCAAAAAAGTGACAGCACTTTTCAACCAGAGTCCCCCCTGAGTTAGCATTGAACCGATTCCAGTTGTTGACCTATTACAATTAGAGGGTTGATAAGATCACTGGCTGCAATGATAATTTGGAATGTTCAGTTCAATTGTATGAACTAACCTTAACCAAGAAAGGAAACCTATGTTCTCGGATTGCCACCATCTTGATTTGCCCAAGAGTTCCACCCTTGACTACTTCTATTAATTTAGCAACTGGTGGCATGTATCGGTATTCCAGTCCAACTTGTACCAGTATTTCTGCCCTCTTTCTGGCAGCATTTACAACCTATATCAAAGATTCTTAGAGGATGACTGGATCAACAATTTAGGACAAACACATGTGAAAGCACAATATACATAAAAGTGAAGCACAAATGCAATGCATCTATATAAATACATGGATTACAAAGTGATGGCATAACCCCATTTTATTATGATGATTATATTGATAACTTTCTTGACACAACTTTTAAAGTGAACTTTCCCTCAAACATATTTCATGAGCTGATTTGCCTAGATATATATACATACAGAACCCAAATGTATATAAAACTTCCGCATCAGGCAAGGAATATGTTCGGGGTGAAGAGTCACTTTGTTCTTGAATGTGCATATTTTCATTTTCAATTATTCCTAAATCTTTTGCTAAATAAATTCAGTTCACACAGATTCCTCAAATAATTAAATACACTTCATTAAGTTAATGCTGAAAAAAATGACCAGAATGAAGTCCATTTCCGCCAATCTATTAACTTCCCGTTACTGAGAAATTATCAAATACTATCGCTACCAATATACTCGCAGCTTAAATAACATAAAAAAAGTTACAAAATACCAGCATCCATATACTTTAAACAGATAAATTAAAGGATGTCATGTCACACAGCAGAGAGGCTTCGATTGCAAACCCTGTGCACGTGGTGCAAGATATATCGTAGATAGGAAAAATTACTCATGTAGCATTAAACAACACACCTTTTTGCAGTCCACCACTGTTGTGCATAATGGCTTCTCCACCAGTACATGATGAGGCTTAGGGTGGTTGATGATATCCACAAGGATTTGATAATGGGTCATGTTTGGACTTGAGACAACCACGACATCACAGAGACCACTATCAAGTAGCTCCTGGTGTCCTGAAAAAACCTATAAACATGTTTTAAAGTGATATTCATGTATACTTTATAGTTTATACCGATTATGCAATTAGTCAAAACTATATGACTGAAGTAGCACTCTTATCAACTTAAGGGAACTAATACCACCAGAACCTTCTAACATGAATTTACATGAGTGACAGCATATAGAATAGCAGTACTAGCAAGCCATTTTCAAGTTTAATCTCAGCATGCCTCTATAAAAAAAACATTAAGATTTGTTTTTCTAATTCCCATAATGAACACAGCATTCTACTTACAATACAATAAACTATGTCACCAATGAAGCAACAAAGGTTACTAATTAGGAAGATAGACCAACTTTAAAACCCAAACACTTGGGTTAAAGGCTTAAAGCTCACCTTAGCTACTTCAAAAAAAAACTTGATTCCATTTCGATGGCTATCATGGCTCACTCTCAGCCAAACTCGGAACTGTAGTAGAATCCTGTAATCTTTTACACCAATATCACAAATAACAACTACCTCTGAATCCCCAAAATTCGAGAAACATTACTATATTCACATCCAATCCGTGGTTGTTCATTAAAGCCAACTTGAAGAATCAATTTATGAAATTCAAGATAAATTCCAACACGATCTAATCAATTTATGAGCCTTATTCCAAAAACAAATATACAAATCACACATCCATATCAGCTGAAGTAGCCAACCACCGGTTGATCGAGTAAAATAATCCCTGATAAACTAAATTTGGGGATGAAGAATCCATAACCCGTACCTTAAGAGGCCAGCCAAAGGACTCTGCTAACTCTAGGGCAGCCTGTTGAGAAGGAACGCGTGGATCGGCTATGCACACGACGACAACGCCTTCGCCGCGAAGATGATGCAGATTTATGAGGTGCTCTCTTCCCATCATACCCACCCCTACGATTCCATACTTCACAGTAGCAGAAGCCATAACTGATCGCCTCAGAGCTCGTCCCTTCCCTCACTGTGACTCCGCCACAACATTTTTCAATTTTTGCTTAAGATAATGTCGGTAAATGGCGGGATGCGACGTTTTGGGTAAGATAGTAATTTCAATAAAAACACCTTTTGTTTTGAAGAGAAATTTGTACCGATTTCACACACTTTTTATTCATCTATTTTTTATCTGCACTTTTATTCGTATTTTAAAACAAGTTTTAGGATGGATAATGTATTAGTTTTTTTATAAATATTATAAAATATGTACTTTATTTTAATATTATTAAATATATAAAACACCGATGAAAGTTTTTTCTTTTGAATATAACTGATGAAAGTTTGATTTTTTAAAGAAAATTAAAAATATATATTACATAAATAAGAGTGATTATTTCTCATTTCTTTTCAAAATACAGAAAATTAGATAAAATTTATATATATGTCCTTTTGTTTATTTAAATTTCAGTAAAAATAATTGGTGCATATATGTAGTGTGAGTGACTTGTCGTAACACACCTCAGCTTCTTCTCCCACAAGAAAAGCTTGCTACCATAAAACCTAGCCAAGCAGGCGTCTTTGTAACTCGAAGCTTCAAATCGCAACCGTGAAGATGAAATTCGGTGGTAGGAGCAGAGTCCCTTCTCTCCTTTTCAGTTCGGAACTGATCCGTTTCCGAAATCAGACTCGCTTGTTCTTCACTTCGTCAGTCAGAAAGCTCCAGACGAAGTTTCGAGCTCGAGCTTTTAGTTTTACCTCTAATGGAGGCGGTGATGGTTCTCAAGGTCATTCGCATATATACCTTTTTTCTGTTTCGTTTGCGAGAAAGTTTTAGTTGAATTGAAACTTAAATGCTATCTGTGAGTTCTAGTTCTATCACGTGTAGCTATTGGAGTGTAATGTTGGTGATTTCCAGTTCAGGGAGATTGTAAAATGCATAGTGCCTGGAGAAACAGTAAGTAAATCCAATCAATTGGAGATCAAACTTACTTATTCTTGCTATAGTTTGAGAACTATAAGCTCAGTTGACACAAAATGTAGTAATTTTTATGTTAAGGGATCTAGCATTTGCAGTGCTAATACTTCTTCCGCAATTATCCAGATATTTGAGGTTGTTTGATAGTTAGAACAAGGTTCAAGGGTAAAAGGAAAAATTAATCTCTATTGGTAACTGTCTGTGGCTCATTGTAAAGGATGTGTGTGCAGGTAACCCTTTTCTGGTTCCTGGGGCCACAGCTGCTACTATACTTATGCTCGGTGCCCTTCATGTTCGTAGGATGTACAACGACAAGAAGGTGCATATAAATCATTAATCTTCATGTTCGTAGAATGTACAATGATACTGTTCTGGCTGTTATTATAATGTTTGATGTCATTTCTGTTTGATATGTACTAATCTGTGAATAGAGTGAATACCATTATATCTGGTGTACTAGTAAATAGAAAATGTTTTTTAGGACCCCAGGTTGAGTCCGCAAGTTGGCAGGCTACACCTTTCTTCTTTTGTTGGTTAAAGTTAGTCAGGCTGATAGTGCCTATTATTAGAGTGTGGGTTGTTTAATTATTGTGAGATACTTTTCATACCTTCCCTTCTAGTTATGTGAATACCCTCTATGTTTTCATGTGTTTATTTATCAAATTAATCTTTCTTGTTAAATTGTCCATAAATATTTAAGTCGGACATCTCTCAACTCTCAAGTATGTTTTAAGATGAGGCATTGGCTGGGTTGGTCCTACATAACTTGCTTCATGGAATTAATTGAATCTTCAAATTTGTGCTGTGTTATAGTCATCTGGACTTGTTGTGGAGCCTGTTAGTTGCTTGCATACAATACATTATCAACCCTTCAATTAAAGCCTTTTAGAAGTGATGTTGTGCATACATCTGCTAAATCGTTCTCTCTCTTTTCTTCTCTTGTTGATAGATTGAAGAAGCACGGGAGAGAGGAATTGAACAAGAATTTCAGCCTGATGCAAAAGTAACATGTCCACATTACTCGTCTATATCATTTTATTTCTATGAACTGTAAGAAGGTTCAGCTAGAAAATGCTATAAACTTTCATGCCTAACTTCTTACTTAAGCTTCATTTTTATGAGTTTGTCAACTGTAGGCTGCATTTCTGAACTTGCTGCCTTTACGCCCCATTTCGAGATTGTGGGGTTCCTTGACAAGTGTGGTGAGTGATCTTTTTCAGTTTATGAGCTGAAATTTTCTATTTAATTTGTTCTTACTATCTAATGTTGCCCCTGTAATTTTTGTGTGATTTGCCTTGCTTTGTGAGCTCATCTTTATCTCTTACTTTTAGCACCTTATAGCCTGAACTGTGTTGTGATTAGAATATAGTTTTTTTCAGTGATTTTTTTAGATCTGTTCACTCACTGTAATGACTTTTATGAATTTTTTCTCTTTCGCTTGATAACAGTGTTTTAATATTTTGTAGATTAACAAGGACTAGATGTGTATGGCATGCAGCTTGTAGTTATAAAGGATGTCTGTTTACCAGATTCATCTTAAAACCTTAGAATTGTAATTTTGCTTTAAAAGCCATATCCTGTGTATTTCTGTTCATCATTCATTACTTGTATGCCTATCACATGTTCAAGAAAATTTTGTTTTGTGCCAGTTAGTGGTTTCTGGCTTGTATTGTTGCCAAAATTATATGTTGATTGTTTTCTTCTTATTATCTACCTTCTAAAAGAAACTCTTTATAGGAACTTCCTCTCTGGCTGCGTCCACATGTTTATAGAGCATGGGCTCGAGCATTCCATTCAAGTATGGTTGTTTACACTTCCTAATCCCATTATTGTAGTACTTAGTGGCTTATTGTTTCTTGATAGAAATTGTTTCAGTTCATATGCATAAAAAATAGGATTGGAGCATTCATAATACTGTGTCTGGGTTATATTTCAGACTTAGAAGAAGCCGCTTTTCCTCTGGAAGAATATGCTTCTTTGCAGGATTTCTTTGTTCGCACCTTGAAAACAGGTTCCAGGCCTATTGATCCAGACCCACAATGCCTGGTAACTGGTAACCAGTTTCTTGGGCATCTTACCAGTCCATTCTTTTATTCTAATAGCTGTAGCTAACTGTTGGGACTTGTATGTCTGTTCTGTATGATCATAGGTTAGTCCTGTAGATGGTACTATTCTCAGGTTTGGAGAGTTGAAAGGAGTAAGGCCTATGATTGATCAAGTCAAAGGGTTTTCCTATTCTGTTTCTTCTCTGCTTGGGGCAAGCTCTTTCCTTCCATTGATAACTGAAGGAAATGTTCATGAAGGTAGTAGTGAAGAGGAAAATGCTCCTACAGAAAAGAGTAAGAAGACATGGTGGAGAATTTCGTTGGCTTCTCCTAAAGTTCGGGATCCAGTGTCAGTGAGGTAATTGTATGGCTCCTCTTATTTGCATCATGCTCTAGAGTCTAGCTATCTGCTATTAACTTAATTCTTACCTTTGGATGGGCCAGCTTTTAGGAAATGTATGTTTGCATTGCCAAACACTGTTTTCCTTAAGCTGGAAACCCTTCCCAGTCAGCATTGGATCCCTCCAAGCATAATCCAAAATGGACTGTAGATTATTGATTTGTACTGGATTATATCCTTTTAGGCTAGTGAGTCTATCTTCTAGTTCTATGTAACAGTTATATACTCCAGGAAATCAAACATAATGCAAGTTAATCTATAAATTTAAAATCTTCTTTGCAGTCCAATGAGAGGCATATTCTACTGTGTAATATACTTAAAGCCTGGAGATTATCATCGTGTACACTCACCAGTTGATTGGAGTGTTCTTGTTCGGCGACATTTTGCAGGTAACTGATTTTCCATTATATTTGTGGAAAATCAAAATGTCATGTATTTGACCACATGACCACAGTGAATAATGAATCGTTATGTTAGATTTTTTTTTAAAAATATCTGGGTATTTGCCTATTATATTGATTCAGATGTTCTTTGGACATACACTTTTATGTACCGCAGCTGCACAAGTAATGTTCTTTCTGCATTTTATTGACAACTCTAGGAAAGATAGAGAATTTTGATGACAGGAGACTAATATGAAAATTGTAGCTCGTCACATGTCTAATATGGTATCTGTTTTTCTTTCATTGATCATTTTGATGAAGATCTCTTGGAAGTTATCCCGTGATAAAATTTGGAGGTCCAACGTTTTAAGGTGAGGAATGGGAACATGGAATGGTCATAATTAGTTGCAAAATGTCATGAACTTTGAAGAGGGGTAGTCCAATGTTGTGCATGGTTTATCATACATATGTCATAGAAACTGGGTATTTAGTTGTTATACAGCATAAATTAGATACTGGGATATGAGGAAAGCTAAATAATACTGAAAACTAGTGTACTGAGAACAATGAAAAAAGGTTACCCCTTTACATCTTTTGTTGTTCATACCATTCTGTATAAATGGACTATCCTATTTGAGTATTTGTACAGATATGGGAGGGGTGCATTGAATTCTTTTTTGTTTGTTTGGTGGTTTCTAGTTTAGATTTTATTCTTCCTTTCACATTCGATTTATCTGTTCTCCCTTTATAGCTTACCTGTATAATTGCATGATCTACTATACAGGTCATCTATTTCCTTTAAATGAGCGAGCCACAAGAACAATCAGAAACCTTTATGTGGAGAATGAAAGGGTAATTATAGTTGTCCTAACATGAGGTGGTGAAGCAGTTCATCATATCTTTTTTGGATCTGTATTATTTTTTAAATATTTATTCGGAACGAATTCTTTTTATTATATATAGTTTATTCTTTTTAATATTCTGATGTCGTAGGTCGTACTAGAAGGTCTATGGCAGGGAGGATATATGGCAATGGCTGCAATTGGAGCAACAAATGTTGGGTCAATCAAGGTTAAGTAACTCTGCCAATAATGAGCTAAAACAGTATCCATTTTCCTCCAAAATCACATGCATGCACATGGAGGAGTTTTGTTGCACATTTACTTGGATTAACAATTATGAGGATAGAACTATTAGGGACCAATTTCACTTGTTCGTGGTATAAGCATGGTTCGTCTCCAAATATAATGTGAAAATTGAAGTACGTACATAGTCATTTTATAACTGTTATTATATAGATGTCGGAGTATTGATTCTGCATGAATGATAATAAAATCAAGAATTGGACTTGATGTCCTAAACAATAACCATGGCAACTTTATGTACCCTGGATTTTTTTTGCAGTAGATTTTGTTGGATATAATACATTAATTCCTCCTCTCTAACATTGTTCCTTTTCCTCTCTAACATTGTTCCTTTTCCTTTTTAACTCGTTAATGCCAGCTTCTCATTGAACCAGATCTAAGGACAAATCTACCAATAAGGAAGCTACTTCACTCACAGCAACCAGAAGAACGAGTATATGAACCTGAAGGTGTTGGGATGATGGTAAAGAAGGGAAATGAGGTAATAGATTAGATTTTGTATAGTCAGAAATCTGATAGTCATAACTTATATGGTCAGTTTTATTCAGAGAACAATACAAAATATACATTTGAGTTTTAAATGGACACTGAATCGACCACTGGTGGTTAAGTGGCCGATTCAGTGGATAAATATACGAAATATACATTTGAGTCTAATGTTTTCGCTTGATATTGTGTATTCTCATCATGCTATCATCGTTTCAGGTGGCAGCATTCAACATGGGATCAACAGTGGTGCTTGTCTTCCAGGCCCAAGTATCCAAGAGGACATCGAATGAGAAGGATTCCTCTTCAGAATTCAATTTTTGTGTCAAACGTGGGGATAGAACCCGTGTTGGAGAAGCACTAGGCAGATGGCATTGAACTACAGTCTGTGACCAGTCGCTCATTGCTAATATTTAAGAGATTAACAGCACAAGTTGTAGAAGATACTCATCCATTTATATTGTTATTTACTGATGTTTGGAAGAGATTTTCTTATTGTAAATTTGGGAAGTGTTCAAAATTTTCCAGGTAGTGCAGTAAACGAGTTGAATCGTTTGAACTCAATTTCATGTTGAATTTGAGTTTAGATTCATATAATAAACGAGCTGATTTGTTTGATATTTATTTAATCAAATATGTACATTATATTTAATGTATATAAAATATAAGTTTTAACTTGTAATGTTTATCCACAATTTATATTTTCATCTTTGGGTACTGATATACTTTTAATGTATTATTAGTTTATATTTTATTATATATATATATTACCTTATCCTGTGGAAGAAACTAAATTGAGCATAGAAATCCGATTAAAACATAAATTTCAAACCA
>JAYMTO010000784.1:0-10710 GCA_036898065.1 California macrophylla | reverse complement strand
TAAAGATATTGTCGCATTCATCTAGACCACTATTGCACATGTGAGACCGAACAAATTGTCTAAAAAAAGTGAAAAAGAGATATGAGTTGTTTCAATGGACATATCGTTACCTCTACCTATATCACATCACACATGTTGAGATAAAACATTTGTCTGTACGCTTATATTATAATGCGATATAAATAATTTATACTATAATTTATTGTAATTAATTCTTAAAATATATCCGCTACTCGTGTTTGATTTGTCAATAAATTTAAGACTTCAGGACTTCCGAGTAAATATAATATTAAAAAAAACTTGATATACACGTTACAAATAAAATTAATGTTGAATGAATAGCATTAAGAGCCAAATTTTATAGTACATGGAAATAGTAAAGCACACCAACAGGCAAGAGTTATTATTATTACAAAGCCATACATCCAAGTGTATGCTTTATTCATACATACCAAGTAGCAAGTACAGTAGTAATCTCATAATTATCAAGGTCAAGGATCGAGTGAACATCACGCCGCAGCATCAACAGCACGGTTACCACCATCTTGCACAAAAGTTTCAACATACTCCTTCCTGCAAATCAAAATCACATTGATAAGCATCCCTTCTCAAACATATGTACTTCAATTATATCATACTCGATTTCCCGTACGTGTAATTTATGTAAATGACAGAATTTTGCCTTAGTTTCCTGAAAGGTGGGGTTCGTAATTGCGCTAAAACCCAACTATGTTCATGCATGCTGAATTCATGAATGCATATTGGGCTAATGTTTATTATAGTCAATGTAAATGTCAGAGATAGCCAAATGGCAACCTGATGATCTTACCAGTGAAAACCAGAAGATTGACCAATACTTATTTGAAGTTATATATGTATCACTAAATGTGGAGAAGAGATACGTAACAGGATCTACACACTGAAAGGAGTACCCATACCTTGCAGGTAAGTCGTCATGAGGACGGTTATATGGAGTCCAAACTGGCTCGCCGACAAACAGACGCATAGCCTGCAAAAACAGTTACAAGCTTCCTTATAACATCATACTGTTACAATTAAGGGGAAACTATTCAACAGTTCATGTCTGCCTAGAGATGTCAACAAAACATCCACTATCCACCCATACTTAAGAAGTCATAATAATATTTTAATATTGCATTCTACCTAAACACAATATTCATGTGTATGTACCGATACATATGGGTTGGTAGCAGCATTCAATGCATATTGAGTTGTTCGTAGACAATTGAGACGTATCCACAGATGTTTCAAGGGACAGATTCAGAAACAAAGTAATTATCTTTCTTTCATATATCCATTTCTATGGTTGGGGAAAGGTATCACTCAAGTTATTTTGTTACATGTAACAAAAGTACAGTACAAAGATACCTTGATGAAGTTATTCGTATCCAGCGTAAAGCGGTGGTAAATTCCAGCGGGCAGAACAATCAACCCTCCTTTCTTCACCCACACACGAATCCAAGCTTCATTGCGATCCCTGACATCAAAATAACCTTCACGAAAGAGAGGAAGAAAAGGTTATAAAACAAGAACTGACAAGTGGAAATACCATTAAAAGTCTAAAATCAACAGAAGCTAATCGTACCACTTCCTGCGACACAGTAGCGGATTTCCTCATCCGTGTGAAGGTGTTCTTCAAAGAAATTCTTAATCTTCTCTTCATAATTTGGTAGCTTCTCTGGGCACACCTCACAGAAATCCTGAAGAAAGAGATGACATTTTATCTTGTTAAACTTCAATACCAGTTTGTGGAAATAGCTGATTACTCGAGCATGGTTAAGACAGATTTGAACTGTTTAGAGAGAGAGAGCATAGACCATACCGTGTATGAATATCCTCTGGTTTGGCGGATCTTTTTCAACTCCTCGTCAGTCTCATAATTATCAGCATCTAATCGCCAGCTAAGTACTCCAAGCTCTGGAAAGTCAACATATACATAATTGCTCAGAGAATGTTAGAGAAGCCAGTGACTTGATGATCTAATTACATCTCCTTATTAATCTTACCAGCAAGTTTGTCCAGAGAAACATATTCTTTGAAATCCCGATGATGGGGAAGCCTTTGGTCCTCATCACTATCATCCATATACCAAGCCTGTATAACTTCCTCTTTGCAATCCTGTAGAAAATGTTATTCTGATTTCATATACAACCACTACCACCCATAAATAACATGACTATCAAATGATGAAAGTATATGTAAGTATGTAACATTATTCATTCTTAACTAACAAGAAAATCAAACAAATGCAAGAAGAGATTCTTCAGGACTCATGCAGTACATATGTCTTCCATATAAGAACCTAAAAGCAGTCTCTTCAAGCCAGACAGCAGACATCCACTCTTCTAGAAGAACTCAGACTTTTGTTCATTCAATTATCTCAAAAGGAACACCACAATAATAAAAAAAGACATAAGTTTTAAACACAACTCTATCCAATTAATCTCTGCTTGCATAACATAATCTTTTGTTTTTCATTTTCGGTTAGCTTTAACATCGCATCTTCGGTGACTATTATATATTCACAATCACGTGGATCAGCAAATGGAAGACTGAACCTGGTATCTGAACACCATGGCTACTATCACCGCACTAAAGTAACATAACAATCATGCAGCCGCCCTTTGAAAAAGGGTTCGCTTCTTAATAAATATGTGATAAAATTCACAGAAGTTGAATGAACTATTCCCCCCCACATTCACAGAAATAGATCTCCCAACAGGCTCAGTCATATGCTTTCGCTCATAAACAACAAACAACATAATGTCGGATAATTGTTTTCCTTAGTTTAATATTTTCTACATAAAGATGACGCGCTACTGGAACATGTGCTAGGAATGGATGACTAACAGAAAAGCCTTAGTGATTGACCAATTGATATAGACACACACAGAAGGCGGAATCCAAAATATCTTGACAGCAAGCCTTTCAGCTAGCATGACCAAGCAAAATTTCTATTTCATATCTAAAGACCCGTCATATGATTAGGGTAGATGAACTGCATCCACTCTGGTAAATTTCACCATGGCAATGGCGCTTAAATGCAACACAGGGGTACCTTTTACCTTTCAAAGAGATCATCTTCTTAACATTAAACTAAACATTCTCATATCAAAATTGTATTGGGTCCAACAATCTTCTTCGCACCTTTGATTTCCATACTTAATAGAGCCCTAAGCTCTATAAAAATCTAAGCCCCCAGGCATGGTTTTCATCAGGTCAACCCAAGACCTTCGTTTGATCTCGAAACTTCTTTGTACTAAAACTTTTAATCCCATCTTTGATGACAATAATCTTTCAGAACAACCCTTCAATTAGGCATTCATGTTATGTGGATTCTGATTGAATTGATCGCAACGGAATTATTTATATAAAACCGAGGGATCAGATTGAGATTAAAGATGTTCAAATGAAATATTATATGCATCCATACACACCAGCGATTCAAATTAACAGCTTGACTAACAAATTTTGATGAGAAACAAACGGAAAATACAAATAAATTGAAAATAAGGAAGAATTACCTCAATTGTAGAACCCATGCTGCTGCTTTGGCTGTGCGTCACTCAATTTCCTTCTTCTCTCTCGGAAGGCTTTCAATCAACGCGAGCGGTGAAGATGAAGCCTTATAAATAGAGCAAAATACGAAAACGACGAACAAACAAAATGACTGGACTATCCTTTTACCTATTTGAGCCGAAACTGTATCTGAAAACAAGCGTACATGGATATATGACCAGGTTAATTCTCAGACGTGCTTGTTGACTAGGGGGCAATATGGTCCTTTCGATTGGTACGACTGTGGTGAGGACGCACTGATTCCTTCGACAATTCTCTTTGATACGCATTTAATAATATTGGAATACAGATCTGGTCAATGATATTGCTAGAGGGTAAAGGAGTCAAATTTTTAACAAATTGTTTAAATTCGATATCAGAGTTGATTATAATTAAGTCCGAATCGAATTTCAAACACGAGCTTGAATTCATGTGACGTGAGCTAATAATTATTAAGAGGATGATAATAATATAAATACAACTACAATAGCATACATTTACATAAGAGTACACAATGCATGATAATACAGCTGATTAAGAGACCTACTAACCAGGAGCTGCCTAAAGGAACCACCCACAAAGGTGAAAAGTGCAACTTCAAATTACAAAACTGAACCTACATACCATTTAAGAGACAGTTCTGATTTCTCAAGGATCACCAAAACTAGATACTGTCACTTGTCAGTAATAAACTTCCAAATCTCTACACAGCTATATCATGCAAAGGCACATCGGTGCCCATTACTTTGGACTCCTGCTTGCGTCTTTCCCTTGCCGCTTTGAAACAAAAGGACTGCTTCATTCTGATGATACCGAGCTTCTTCATATTCAACCTTCTTGGACATCTACATGGGAACCAGTAACATCATACGCGAATCTATGATCGACATTTTAACTCAACCAAAATGCAATTTCGTTTTCAAAGTGTATCGATTAAGTTATTTGCAAACATAGTTTAAGGTGCATGACACAACTATATACCGTATCTGGAGGACTACCAGTGCATGCCTAGTGTAATTTAACCAAAATATGGCTTCCACTATGTAGCTCAACATGCATGAGAACCACAGTAACAAATGAAATCTCTATATTACCAATGAATAACCTAAAGAAGCTTTTTAGTGTTCCCAGATATAGATTGTTTATTGCATTCTTTTAAATAGCATTGATCAGAAATAATCAAGTAACCCACTAATTTGGGTTATGAGAAGAAGTATTAAGGTCGGGAATTTTGATAAGTATCAAGTTCAGCATGTTAATATAGTGAAATGTGTAAGAGAAAGGGGCTTTATAGGTACCTTTGTCATTAAGATCAACATTAAGATCTGTAACCTTGAGCTGGTAGTCAGGTGAGCTACAGAGAGCATATGACAGTTTGGGCTGGGTTGGTGAACTTGTACTGCTCCGGCTTAATTGTCCACTTGAAATAGGTGCCTTTACTTGATTGTTTAAATACATCTCCAAGCTAGAAGACGTCAATCCTGCATCTTTCTTGTTCTTAAATCTCCCCCTGATAAGAGTTATGTGAACCAGATATATAACAATTACAAACATACCCAGGTAATACTGATTACTTTAAAGGAAGAGTATAACAAAAAGGCTAAAACATAAGATTATTAGTGTCATACAGTAAGTACCTTTCGTTACGCTTGTCAAAATATCTTTGCAATGAGAGTTTTCTGCTTGCTTGACCCTCTACATCTTAATTAATACCACACGTTAGAAGGAAATTTCATACTTTGTCAGCTAAGTAGATCATTCAAAACTGTTGGAGCTGATAATTTATTATCATCACTGTTCAGCCATGCCATTGAATTCCCTTAAGTCATTGCTATATGCTTTTCCAAAGTATCTCTGAGGTATAATTATTAAATGTTTGCTTGCTATTGCGAGTAGAAACAGAAAAGCGTACTTCAATGTGGTCCAAAAATAATTTTTCACTATCTGACATAAAAAGTACGCGGGTTTTTAAAATGAGCACCAAGGACACAGGAGAGGTGAGTGACTTGACAAATGATTAATGAGGTGCATGTTGTGGCGGTGGCAACACTAGACAATTCTAGAATTGGATCCTCAAAAGCTGTGGTTAATGTTGATAGTAAAAGCACTGTACTGAAGGGAAAAAGTTAGAAAGCATGGTAAGAGCATATTCTAGGGGCTCTACGGTGAATGAAAATTGATGAGAAACAGTAATTACACTGGTTGTAGGTACGCAGTACACAACATCTTTGGTACATCATGGAAAGGGAAACTATAGCTCTCAAATGCTGCAATTATTGCTCCAACCATAACAACCTTTTTTATCTGCATCTCACATTTTCACTTCCATGAATTTACAGCAAAGGTGCCTCACCAATTGTGATTTTATTCTATTGCTCCAAGTCATTCCACAGTGGCTATAGGTGTTTAGCTTAGCCTAACAGTGCAGCCTAGAGAGAAAGTATGGTTTCAAGAAAGAGTAGTCTACAGCGAAGGGAAACTGTTTCAAAAGAAAACCATATATCGACTACACTAAATCACCCAACATCAAGGATTATTTTCCACATTTTCTTGGATAATTTGTTAAACCCTTTCAGCTGGAAGCAAAATATGTCATCTGGATACAATCTTATCCCTGCAAACTAAGTCAATCGAGGATCCAGCTGATACTTGGGTTATAGGCGTATAAGACTAAAATCTATTACTTGCCAACTTAATAATGCTGCAGCAATTAAAATTTCTTTACTTGATCCACAATCAAACTAGACTTGGTGAGAGCCATGGAAAACATTTTTCAGCATCAAGAGATTCATAATAATAGAAGGCTAACTGAAAGCCATTACCAGGGTCACGGCTGATGATCCCTTTCTCCCTATACTGCCTAGGACAATCTGCCATCTTCTCTGTAATGCATCAAAACATGCTTATATTAAAAATTAATACTACCTAGAAGGCTGCTATATCTAAAAATAATAATAAGTGAGTTATGTTGAGTGGGCAACTATCTTTTCATGCCAATTCAATGTAAGCACTTAACACCCGGGAAATCAAGATTAGATAAGAAATCACAAGTATATCAAATGCTACAATGTTTGGAGTCCGATGACATTTTAACTTGACAACTAATAAGCAACAAAAAATGTCTGGTGTCCAGGAAAATGACAAGTAAAATTTGCAATTAAATGGGATTATAAGCACTGAACTAGAGGGATTCAACATTCTGCAAAATGAAAGGGAAAAAATGGAACAAAGCAGTTGCGAATTATATTAAAAAAATACTGGTTCCTAATTCTAATAACAAATTAATCTGCATGTCCTGTTATTTAATAGAGCAAGCCTTTCAGATAAGTCTTAACCCCATAAAACATGAAAGCATTTGAAGAGTAAGTGGAGGATCCTTCCTTTCTCAAACCCTACCTGTTAGCGTGACCTGAGAAATTGTAACACTGGCAGGCATAGGACCAGGTTTATCACTCGCAGAATGTAAATTGCAAGGAAAGGACCAAAGTGCTGCAGATCCATTAATTGGATCGTCCTGGGGTAGATGCACCGGGCTTGCTGCAATGTGCATTATCGTCCGTGCCTGCAAATCCAGATTTTGATGCATTGAAGGCCAAATGCTATCATAGTAGTCTCCAGGTATCCACGCAAATAGGAAATGTTGTTACCTTATCAGGAGGCACTCCATCATAGACATTGACCTTGCCGCAGTAAAAAATTGTCATTTGCCCATCGATCCCTTTTATTGCACATGCACCTCTGTGGCCATATTTTCAAACACTTCTGTTTAAAACTTAAATTAGAGAAATATTTAAATGACGATTTGCCTATCTATCTTGCAACCTATTTCCACTTATTCATGTTATCATGTGTTATGCCTTTCTTTTCCATGGAAAGTAAATATGAAAGTTGCAATAAACAAATAGCATTCTGAATATAGCTAATACCATGGTTCCAATTCAATGTATCAGAACTACAGAATTCTTCTAAGTAAAATAAAGTGAGTAGCTGGCCTGGCATTGGTAGTTTGGCATGTGCTATGTAGGAGGGTTCGTGAGCCCACCGCGAGGAAGGCGAGACAATCAGCTAGAAGAAACTTAAAAGACTAAAGGTAATCCAATGAAAACATGTAATAACAAAAGAAAAGATAATGTGTGATTTAACAGAGAAAATAACATTAGATGGGATTGACAGGGAAGGAATATGAATAGAGGATCCCAGGGAGTTTTGCTAAAGGATTCATGTGGCCAGACCCCAGCTAGAATAATTCATTTTTATACAGTTTCTGATGCAGTTGTCAATTGTGACAGAAAAACATCTACAAGTTAATACACACAGTATGTCTGGGGCAAATTTTAAGTCCTGTAATCTAACGATCCTTTAACTGAATTGGAATGTTCTAACATCTATATTGAGTATAAAATAGGGTTGCAAATAGTACAGCTATCATGTCATATCTACATGAGTTAACCAGCCATGACCACTTCAAACTGAACAGTTTCATCGATATATATTTATAAGACCCATATGCAACTGTGTATCACAACATAAGAATGTTGTCCAATGCAAAATCTAACTTAATAACACGTCCATGTTAGACAGTCCGAAAGGTCAGAAAACAGCAATAGCAAAAAGGTATCCATAGTAAACATTTGAACAAAACCCATATATCAGTTTCCCTTAAATTGTTGGATGCAGCAAAGATGTAAATACATGCCAACCTTGGAAGCAAATGTTAGTGATAATAATCCACAATTTGTGACATGCTACAAATAACTGAACAAATTGTACCATTAGAACAATAATCAACTTGAATTATAGATACAGAAAGAGTATGAACATAAACCTTGGAGATGTGCCCTTGTTCTGGGCTTCCAAAGCTGGTCCACTGCCCAACTCCACCTCCACTGAAGGAGCAGGTTTCGGAGGATCCTTTCCCCTACAAGGAACAGTGTCATCAGCAGATACTGAAACTTGAGCACCCGAGCTTGGTTCCTTCTGCGAATCGGTCGAATTCGAATTCACCTTCAAATATAAACGAAAACAACTTCAATTCTTCAAATGCAACCAATTTACCAAACAAGTTCCCAGAGAGAAAACTTGCAAACCCTCAAGTACTAAACAAAAGGAGTAAAAAACGAGCAACCATTTCCACTTGTTTTTCTCGGCATCCAAACAGGGGGCTTAGGGATCGCACTCACCTGAACAAGATTTTCCGGCGGGCGCGGCGAAACGACGGCTTTACGGAAAGCTAGGGTGCCGGAATCGTCACTGACTTCGAGCAAAGCCTTGAGGGAAATGACCTGCTGCACCGCCTGAGATTTGTTCCACGACGGCCGCCGCATACCTGCGCCGTCACACAAACCCGCCACAGATCAGGCCACGTGCCAGTCAATCGACGGTCTCACATTCATTACATTCCGGAAAATCACGAAATAAAACACAAAATAATCGCCGAAACTTCCTCGGGTTCCGGCACCCGAAAATAAGAAGAAAACAGAAGAAGAAACGAAAATAACCTTTCTCCTTAAGAAATTTGCGGCAATCTTCACGAGTGAGCTGAGAAATATCCTCCTCCGTGAGCTGGCTCAAGGGCTTGTCCAGTATGGACCGCGGCGACGTCGTACCGGCGGTGTCCATGTCATCGAATTCCGGCCAGATTCGAGCCCCCGGTCGGCAGAGCAGCGGAGATCGGAGACTTGGGATTTTCGTAATTATGAGGAAACTGGAGGGAGATATCGGGGAAGTAGAGAAAAAGTGGGAGAGGGGCTTTGCTTTTGGGTTTTGTGAGCGAGCGAGTCAGTGAGTGAGCGAGCGAGTGATGGAGCTATGGTTGGGGGTGTTTGTAGCTGCTATACTGCACCCTAGCCTGCCACGTAATGCCTTGTCCGAATTATTTTATTTAATTAACCGTTACCTATACACTTTATTTATCTCCTAAAGGTCAGTTATGTGTTGATTACCAGAGATATTATGGTTAATATACTGTTTGTCGTTGACTCGGCGTAACTCAGTGACGCGTTGGATTTTACTGGACCGACCTCATATGGTTTATGGGCTTTAATCTCAATACAAGCCCAATCTACACTTTAACTGACCAAAGCCCATCGCAACTGAACAACATGTTTGTCAAGGGCCCTAAGTTTGTGAATGTAATAGGTTGTTGGATGATAATGGTTATGGGTTCTCTGATCCAATTATTGCTCTCATTGGATCAAGATGTTGAGTTTCTGTCTAGTTTGGGATATTTTGACAATATGATAAGCATGTAATAAAAAATTTGTTTGATCGAAAATATCAAATCTACTTTATATTTGAGATATGTTACAATCAACGAATCCAAATGACCATTTTTTGTTCTTGGTGTATGTAAAATCGTGATCAGTGATCATAAGGCATAGAAGGGTGGTGAAGCATATAGAATGGAAATGGTTATGTAGTGTGAAGAGCCCTTTTCAGGCTTCGAAACCCAATAATGTATCAACGATACTGCATCATATATAATCTGTCAAAGTATTTGGTTGCGTCGTGCTGTGGCTGTCGAGTGAGGCCCACCATTATTAGACTAGACCTTCCCTCACACAATTTCGTGGTTACTCTCTCCTTGCACTTTTATAGCTTCATTCTGCATGGATGCGTAATGCCTCCTTTTTTCATTCGGACTACTGTTTCTAGCTTTCTAGTTTACTCGTCAATCAATCAGGTCCGTAGGATGAGAACTTTATTTTCTAGTTGTTGCCTTGTTGGTGAATCTGAAAACATTCCTTTTCTCGGGATGTGAACGTGTGATTCATCAACACTACATCAACTCATCGACACTTCGTATTTAATTGAAAACATATGGGATTAAGATTGAGATTAAGCCTTGAAACTTCAATCCAAGGTGTAATGTCAATGTTGATCCGTTGCAATGTCTACGCTCTAACAGTTAATGATCCATTTGTTGTTTCACGTGTAAAATTTTACACTTTAGTATAGTTTGCATGTAACGAGCTATGAGTGTTATCACGATAGCATAATAAAAAATATATGAATCATATCACTAATTGACAACTATTCTAAAACCTACGTCTATCAATTTTTATATGCATTTAGACTGTAACATGCTATCATAGCTCGAATTATTGCAAACATCCCACAAACTAGTTTATA
>JAYMTO010000783.1:0-10713 GCA_036898065.1 California macrophylla | reverse complement strand
TATTCACATGTTTTTGCCCCCTGATATAACCATCCTCACAATTCTTCCTTATATAGTTTTTTAATTCTAGTTTCAGTTGCATCTGAGGGAAATGCTTTCAGATGTCAGTGATACTCATGAATATGGGGTATTCAATAGGCTCTTTAGTAAGGTTAAGGTCAAACAAGATGTTACCTTTTTATTGTGTGTGTGAAGAGAGGGTACCCTTCTGCTGAGAGGAAAAATTGTCCTTGACTGGAGGGAGTCGATAAATGATCTGCAGAAAATGTCTCTGTCATGGGCAAAATGTGCATAAAAGGCTAGTGCCTGTAGTTAAATCTATTTATCCTGCGTGTTTATGGATGTTTGAATTGTGAATTTTAAGCTTTCATTGGTTTTAAAATACTTTATTTTCATCATATCACTCATATTGTTTTGGTAATTCGTATATGCATTGGAGGAGTATTGTTATAGATTATGAGATATAAATCATAATGGTGTCTCCCAACATTTCAAGTTTCTTTTTCTTTTCCTTTTCCTTGTATAATATATATTAAAGGGGAAGGGAGAAAAATCTACAGTATACATACAAGTAATAAAATTTAGAATGATCTGTTGGTTGTGTTCTCTTATTACTGATCAATAACAAAGATGACATTTATGATGCACATATATATATTAAGCTATTATAATTGTTTAAATTCTTGCAGTTATGGGATGTGAAATTGGTGAACCAGCTGTAAAAAGAGTGGTTGTATTGGGAACTCTCTTTGCTCCTGAACTACAAGTAACAAGCAGAAGGATGTAATGCATTGCTGGGTATGATCTGATCTCATAGTTTCCTTCTTATAAATTTTGCAGTTTGGGATTGGGATAACTGTGCCTTAAATGGGCATTACTCATTTTGGTTTTTATCAGAGAAAATGGTGTCAAAGAGTTCACGGGACAAATATGGAACTGTGGGCTTATGGAGTACTTGGGTAAAGGAGACATAAATACTCTCTTGTCTCGTAAGGGTTGTTGTACTAGGACGATCTATCCCTAGGTGCCTTGACATCTTTTGCCTCAATATTGCCAAAAGCATTTCACGTGGTAGATTAATTATAGTAATAGCCTCCTTTAAGAATTGCTCATTTTGTACTGTAATTATGAAAGATAAGTATGTTCTTGTGCATAATTGATGTTGATAATGATCTAGTTTTGTCTTGTTTTGGTCCCCACTCACCCACCATTAAAAAGAAACATTGAATAGTGGGATCACTGGTGTTCAGCCATTCTCTTTTTCTGGATAATCATTCTGAAAGTAGTTCTAGCCTCAAATATCTTCTTCTTTAAGTGGGCTTGTGACTCTTGTACAGGCACAGATCGTTGTATGCAACTTCACTTCTCCGTAATCTCCGTGAAGATGGCATTTACATGAGATTGGTCTCATAGCCAACATAATATTTTAAAATAATATCAAATTTTCTTTCAGAAATAAATTATGTATGACTTGTAAGCTTCTTTAGAAATAGAGGGCATAAAAGCTTCGCTGATTTTATTTTTTTTAATCCTTCATTTCTACGACAAAATGTCAATTTAGAGTTTATATTGAAAAATAGTAAGTAATATTGGGAGACGATGTTTTTGTCATATAGTAGTTGATTAATATTATCGGGTTGGATAAGAACATATTTGCCGGCCGAGAGTGTTACTTTTTATAAACAAGTATATAATGGTGGATACTAATTAGTAAAATGAAGGAGGTGACTGTAAAGTCCACCATGAGTTAAAAGGTTGAAGTTAACATTCTATTTTGAGCCACCAAATAAGAAATAATAAAAAATTGTCACAAAATAAACAAAAATCAAAATCATTTTGATAGTTAAACCAAACAAGGCAAAAGCATGACCACACAAACAACTAAGAAGCTGACGTGAGCCAGCCACAATAACACATGTTTTAGTGACGTGGCAAAGCGCAATCAAATCCTACGGTCATGATCGAACCCTGGCCGTATCATCCGACCGATAAAAACCGACGACAGACAAGCATTAATTTGACCAACACCCATTCTCGGGCAAGAATCTACTACACCCGTTCCCACTGTACTCCTCTGTTTGTCCAGTACTAGATTCGCGAACACAGTAACCTCGTACAACTTTTCTTTTCTCTACACACGTGTCGCTATAATAGTGACTGGTTCGGATGGACCGCGTGGCAGGAGAACCAGGCCTAGTGCTGAGCTGAGAGTCGCCATTGTAGACTTCGAGACTTAGATATAAAAGTTGAAAGACCAATCAGCGACTGTTGACAAATTAAACCTCTCTCTCTCTCTTCACGGTGTCGTACAACCACTCCCGCTGCAATTTCCCACGCTTACCCGCCAGCCGGCAGCCGTTTGGTCGGCGAGAAAACGGGACACCAAACAAGCAGGTAAACCCAAGGACGTTTTTTTGTGTGTGAAAAAATTGAAATTGAACCGTATGTGTCCTTTTTGTTTGGTTAATTTGGGGATACTTTCTGTTTGGCTGCTGAGAAAAGTAAAGAAAATAAGGAAATAAGGCCGGATACGCTAGTTATGCCTATTTTGAATGGCGTGCTTTCTGTTTTATCCTTTAATTGAGCGTTGGGGCTTTGATTGGTTAGGAAATTTGTGATCTTTCAGTGGGGTTACTGGATTCATGACTTTATTTGGATCTATTGTTAATGTTGTGGATTTCTCAGTGCAATTTTGTTTTTGGTTTAGTGTAGATCTAGGAATCTAGGGGTTTTGCTAGTGGGACTAAATGCAGACAAGGTATATGGAGAGATCTAATACTATGACCAGAGGTAAAAGGGCTTTGGAGGGAGAAGATGAGAAGCAGCCAGAGCGAAAGCGACCGGCTCTAGCCAGGTAAATTTCGTGTCTTTGAGAAGTTCAGTTTTTTTTAACCTTAATTTGGTATCATTATATGTTCTGTATGATTTTTTTTAGTGGAAAATGATGGATTGAACTTAGTTTCAGCATCTATGATGGACACAGTTTGAAATTTCAGGTTGTAGGCTCTAATTCATCAAGACAAGAGATATCTAATTGTCATGTGCAACCAATTTTACTTTAGTTGACGATGTTAGTTAAGATCTCCTACCTTTTTTGGTTGGCAAGGAGCGATAAGATCTTCCCTCTCTTTAAGAGGCAAATTATTCTTGTGAGCTATTATAACAGTGCCACTGTTTAATTCTGGGTACAAGTCAGTGCAGTCTTTTTTCTTTTGGATGTGTGGTGTGCCAGCCAAATGGTACTTGTCCACTTTATATTGGTAATGTTTTTGCTGTTGTTCTACTTCTAGTAATATCAGTATTACATTTGCTTTCCATGGTTATTCCTTTTTCTCTAGGCTATTCCTTGTACAACCTATGTTGTTCCCATCTGTTTTTCCAACTAGATTTCTAGTTTGCTTGAAGTAAGGTTCTTTCATATTGATTGACTTATATTTCCATTCAGTCTTTGTGCAATAAATGAATCTCGAGTTCATTTAAGTTTGTGTACAACTTCTTTCTTTACCTCTTCCTTATGTGTGAATTCTAGTTTACTGAAATGAGGTTCCTGCCTTTTCATTTGTCATGCTTCCGTTCAATCTTTCTGTATTGTGTTGGTCGGGTGTTTGTTAATTGAAAATCAAATACCATCTGCAGCGTGATTGTAGAAGCTCTCAAGGTGGATAGCCTGCAGAAGCTCTGCTCATCGTTGGAACCTATCCTTCGCAGAGTTGTAAGATTCAGTCATTGCTTTCTTTATGAGATGCTAATATATTTCTTCTGCATTTTTTTGTTTACTTCACTTCTAGTTGTAATATGTTTAACTAACATGTATCCTGTTAGCTGGTGGAGCATGACATAGAGATATTTCTTATTTGGAACAACTTGATTGCTTGAGTAGTTAACACTCCCATGTGATTGTTGTGTAATACTGTCTTATGTTTCTAGTGTCTTGTGGCAAATGCTAATCTGCAGATAATACTGTTTTCTAAACTGCCGGTGGTAGAAGTCCTGTTTCTTGTTATGTAGCAGGTTTTTGTTCACTCAGATTTTCCCATAACATCTCAGATTTGTTCCCAGACTGAGTTGTTAGAATAAGCATTTGATTCTCTTCTGGAACACCTTAGCATCTTTTTGCTGTAGATAATCCAAGGAAGATATCTGAAACATAGAAGATTGTCTTACTGTCTATCTTTTCAGCTATAACTCATCATTGTAGATTTGTCGTTCATTATTTTGTAGGCAATTGTTGGTATTATTTGTAATATCTATCTAGAAGTGCACCATTTTTATAGACAAACAGGTTCCTGATTGTTTTAAATAAACTAGTTATATTTTGTACTTTTGGTCTTTATTTTTTGATACATTATATTTATTTATTTATTTATGGAGTCCTTGTATTTTGGGCAAACAGGTTAGTGAGGAGGTGGAACGAGCTTTGGCAAAGATAGGCCCCGCTAGGGTTACTGGAAGGTGGTTATTTAGCACTTAAAACTTTAAGACAACCATGCATGTGCACATGCATCGTCTATTTTTCATGAAAAAATTGATCACCTATCTGATATATTGACATTTACATCAATGCATCTTGATTTGATCATCAATTTGTGCCAATAGCTTAGTTTTCCTCCATGTTGGGCATCTATACTAAAAGTTGTGGTCTCAGGTCCTCTCCGAAACGTATTGAAGGTCCAAATGGAAGAAATTTGCAGTTGCACTTCAAGTCCAGGTTGTCTCTTCCCCTCTTCACAGGTGGGAAAGTAGAGGGGGAGCAGGGTGCTTCCATCCATGTTGTTTTGGTTGATGCTAACTCTGGGCATGTTGTAACATCTGGACCTGAAGCCTCTGTAAAACTAGATGTCATTGTGCTTGAAGGTGATTTCAATAATGAAGATGATGAAAGTTGGACAGAAGAAGAATTTGATAGCCATGTGGTAAAAGAGAGAGAGGGTAAAAGGCCTCTGTTGACTGGGGATTTGCAAGTAGCACTCAAGGAAGGTGTTGGAACTGTTGGTGATCTAACGTTTACAGATAACTCCAGTTGGATAAGAAGCAGGAAGTTCAGGCTTGGCTTGAAGGTTGCCTCAGGATTTTGTGAGGGAATTCGCATACGCGAAGCGAAGACTGAGGCTTTTACTGTTAAAGATCACAGAGGAGAATGTATGTTGTGTTCGCTGTTGTTATTATTTGTTCTTTCCTATGTGTTGGAATATTGTTGTTGACTCTAGGTATTTCTTGGCAGTATACAAGAAACACTATCCACCAGCATTAAATGATGAAGTATGGAGATTAGAGAAAATTGGCAAAGATGGTTCTTTTCACAAGAGGCTTAACAAAGCAGATATTTTCTCTGTTGAGGATTTTCTTCGGCTTGTGGTCAGAGATCCTCAGAAGCTAAGGAATGTAAGTGCGGATTTTCTAAAATTCAAGTCAATGCTTTTATTTCTTTCTCTGTGAGTTTTTATTCGTCTTCTTTGTACATGATGTGTTCGTGTCGGTTGTAGATTCTCGGAAGTGGTATGTCAAATAAGATGTGGGATGCTCTCTTGGAGCATGCAAAAACCTGTGGCCTCAGCGGAAAATATTATGTTTATTATCCTGAAGAAGATATAAGAAATGTTGGTGTTGTATTTAACAACATCTATGAGTTGAGTGGCCTTATTGCCGGGGAACAGTATCATCCAGCAGATTCTCTTTCTGATAACCAGAAGGTGAGAATGAGAGAGGCATTTATTTGATATGATACTTTTCCATTATATATCTTATGTTTGCCAGAGTTTTTTTATTAGCAATCCCCTAGGGCATACTAATGTGCTTTTTTTTTCCACGTCCTGTTTCTGCTGATCATTGTTATTACTTTTGCTGCCAAATGTAGTAGCCCAAGTTGTTGGTGATATGCTCACTTCAATAAATGTTCTAATATGGTATATATTGGCTTGATTTTATTACTTCACTATTGTGAAACATTTGTTTAAATGAGCAACTGAAGTTGTAACTTGGAAATATTGATCTGCAGTAAAATAAGGGATTAGTCACTACCTTTATGACATTGATGCCTTGACAAAAAGTTCTTTCTCCCAAGTGGTGTTTGACACATTTCATTGTTTTCCCGTGTCTTGTCCCTTTCCGGACTTGGTTATCTTAAAAGCACACTTTCTCTTTTTCTTCCTTTTCCCTCCTTTTTCATAAGTCCTGACTTGATAGGAAAGTGGAAATTTATGATAGCTTGAACATAAATAAAAATGCCTTAAACGTCTTGGTGAAAATATGCAATGGTGGATGTATCTTTCCACCAAGCACAGATACGTATGTGTAAATGTTAGGAGTGAGGATAGAATAACGCTGGATCTAGAGACAGTAGCTGGATTATACCTGAAGGCACATGACCGATCTACTGCCTTCCCTCACCCTTCATAGGATTTTAGAAAGACCAGAACTAAGTTTCTTGTTGCAGGCAAAGGACACATGCACAATTTGAGATAAATGGATGGGTAATCATGGTTATGCAGGTTCATTTGCTGTTTCCACGACAAATTCATACCAACTTGTCAACTTTGGAAGTCGATTTTATAAACAAAAATATTCTTGAAATAAGCTATAAGATAATTCAATGGTAGAACTGTGATTTTCATATTTTCCGATAAAGCTTCCCATGACAATAAAGTGAAGAAAGATATCATGAGTGATAAGATGGTCTTTGAGTCTTAGGAACACAAACTTCTACCTTGTGTGAAATTGAGCATTAATGTGTACCTTCTAGAATTATGTGTGGTTAGAGAAATATTTTCTGTTTTCGATTGTAAATATCTTACACATCTATGAACTATTTTGTTCTTGCAGCATTATGTCGATACTTTGGTGAAGAAAGCTTATGAGAACTGGAATCAGGTTGTAGAATATGATGGAAAGTCTCTTTTAAACTTCAAGCAGAGTAAGAGATTGGGCACATCTCAAAATGATCTTCAGTTGGGCCATATTGATTACTCAAACGGTTTAAATCACCAGTTACAAACACAGCATCTGCCGGTTTCAGTTCCTACTGAGCAGCCTTCTATTGGTTCAGGCCTAGCAGTTGGAGGTGAGCATCGTTTGCTGCTTAAGTTAATGTATCCCGGCAAGTAATGAACTCTAATTTGTTTCTTTTATAGTACATACATTATCATTTTTTTCCAACGCTCCGTTCTCTCTCGGCAGGTTCAGGTTATAATGATGGTTCAATTACTAGATACCAAACCCAGACTCAGCCTCAGCTTCTGAATTCTAATTTACACACAGAGTTTCATAACTCTTCATTCGCAGCACATGGGCAGCTGATTAGCAGCTCACACCAAAACCAAAGCTCAAGAAATGATAACAGTTTTCGCTTGGCCCTCGGTCCTCCCCAATCATCAGGGTTACAGAACGTGAACTCTTCCATTCAGCAATCAAATGTTAATCCTTTTGATGATTGGTCAAACACTAGGGAGAAGGGGGTCGAGGACTTCTTTTCTGAGGAAGAAATCCGACTCAGAAGTCATGAGATGCTTGAGAATGAAGAAGATATGCAGCACTTGCTTCGGATCTTTAGCATGGGAGGCCATGTACCTGAAGATGGGTTTTCATTCCCACCATATATGCCATCACCAATGCCCAACTTCGATGAGGATCGTACACGTCCAGGCAAAGCCGTTGTAGGTTGGCTGAAGATCAAGGCTGCAATGAGGTGGGGCTTCTTTATCAGGAAGAAAGCAGCTGAGAAGCGGGCACAGTTAGTTGAGTTAGATGATGAATAGGAGTTGCACCAAGGATGCCACAAGTGTTCTTCAAACTACGGAAGATTGTAAAGACCAGCAACAATTGGAGGTCTCGAGGATGGTATGCATCTGTTGATTCTGGATATACTTGTTTGGCATCAAGGGATTTCGCATGTACAGTCGTCCATACTGTAAGTTATTTTTTTGCTTGCTTGCGTGCTCCTTGATGGATTAGGATAACATTCCTAATATTCAGTGACACTGACTGATTTGTTATTTTCGATTAGTCGTTCCCATATAAGAACTGTGCTTAGCAGTCTTCTCATGTTTCTGCTAGTCGCTTATTTGTGGAAAAACGCTTGCTTCTGTGACTCACTATCAATGCTATTTTCTTCAAAATGTTTCTATATTTGCATCGAATCGAGCATTGCATTAGTGGCTAATTGTAACATAGATAGTATTGTACAAAATTTTACAAAGAGTATTTGTATCAATGGGGGTATTTGGAATGTGAGAAATGGTCTTAGATGGTGCATTCAGCAGGAAGGCCCTGTGGAAACCTTGCAGTGTCAGAGCAGTAATTGTAGATCATATATTTGTCTTGCACCCATTTCAGCTTGTCCTGACTTGCCGTGTCCATCTCTTGCGACAACCACGACGCGCTGCCGTCAGGTTGAGTTGTTGCAGAAGAACAGGAAGATGCACCAGCAGACCAGACACAAGCATCCTTGGCGTTAAAGTTCCTGTAAGAAGCAGTGAACGGCGCTTGGGTCCAATCGGTCTTGACGAGCCCGCCTCTGGTTGCCCAGTCGTCAGCGTTCCACAGACTCGAGTAAATCCTCATTGGTTGGTTCTTCGGGTATGGCACACCTTTGTCCTCTGAGTTCTTGAACTCTCTGATCGGCGAACCATCTACAGAGAATCTGAATCGAACCCGAATTAGTATTTAAAGAATGAAACTGGAAGACGGGTGATTAAGTTGAAGATGATTACATGATGCGCTGAGGATTCCAGAGGATGGAGTAGGTGTGGAAATCGGCGGTAGGGTCGAACCAGAGATAGAACTGTTGCTCTCTGTTGCCTTTCCCTTGAGCAAACACATTGGTGTGGAGAATGTAAGGATCGCCGCTCAAGTTTCCGAGGAACTCGAAATCAATCTCGTCCCATGTCGCCCCTTTCGACGATAGCTGCAAAACGATTTCAAATCGCATTATCTATCTGAAGCTTCACCATGAATGGCAATGAATGTGAGTAGTGTGAACTTACATAATAGGCCGTGACAGTGCCGGCAGAGTTGCCGGGAACAAGCTTGAGTTGCATATCAATCTTGCCAAACAAGTAGTCGTTCTTGGACTGAAAACCGGAGCCGGAGGCCTTGCCGAGGGACAGAGTAAGAAGTTGAGCGTCGGGGCTGATCTTGCCGCGGCCGTCGCCCCATGTGATATCAAGGTCGTTGTTCATGTTGCCGGCAGCAAAAGCCACCGTGAAGGTACCAATCATCATCATCATCATCGTGAAAAGAGCCATTTTTGTTGGTGTATGTATGTTTGGGATATTGGAGAAGTGGGCTTGAATTGGGCATTTATAGAAGCAACAAGGGAAGGTGCAGTGAAGCAGTGTAGAGGTGAAGGTGGAGGCAAGCTGGTTTTGTGAGGTTGTCTGTAAAATGCAAATCAAACCATACCAACCCAACAACTGCACCAAAAAGATCGTACGCGGTTTTGTTAATCTCTCCCCACACGAAATTGAAATAAAATAATCAGAGTGTCCAGCTGGGCTGACCAGATTCACCATGTCCATATCTGTCCATATACATTTACAAATACATATATTATGAGGAACAAGGAACGACTCCCGTACACAACATTCTTATTACTACAAACTACCAATCTTGTGAACAAGTTTTCAACACATAATTACTCATATTTTACACAATAAATAAGTGTTTGTACCTCCAAGAACAATATATTATCTTCAAAATATCCACCGTCATGGCATCACCATACAGCTTCCTATGTTATTTCAAAGCTAAATGTTTGTTATTTGATGCTAACTACGTTTCTCTTTTTATTTTAATATGAATATTCTTTTTCAAAACTTTTGTAGTCATCGACTAGTATGCTTCAATTTTACAAAATGAAACCTCAGTTTAGTAATTAAAATCTAAAATCACTCTTACATGCAGAATCCCTAATAACCTTGTAATTAAACTTGATAGGCCATTTTCTTATAGTAATAGCGCTCACGTGTTTACATGCATAAAGACCCACACAATGAACCATGCATGCATGTGTAAATATGATTTGCAGAGAAGAAATAGCTATATATATATATAGTCAGATCAGATGGAGGAAGATGGAGATCCCTTTATTCATATCACAAGTATATATATATATGATTCATTCCTCTTTCATGTCTGGATATAATTGCAATTAAGTGTTAAATGATAAACATGCATCTGACAATTTGGAATTACAGTAACATACCTATATATCGATTATCGAATAGGCAAATTGAGCAATGAAAAAGTATGCGGGAAGATTCAGAATTCAAACGAGTTATTTCGTAAACAATGTTTGATTTACAAGGGTAATTCAGTGAACTCGCCTTCTAAGAATTTATCTCGGTGAGTTCTTCTACTAATATTATGCAGAAGAGCTCACGGATTTGATATGAAAACACCTCCAAGGGAATAAGATGACGGTAAAAACTCGAGATGTGAAGAAAGAAAAATTATCCTAAAAGCCCTCATGAATCATTAAGTTATGGATCACAAAAGCTATAACTATGGAATGTCTTGACAATTCCTCGAAAAAAAAGAAGTTATATAGTTAATGAAAAACTATTTTCTTCCAATCTGTCACCATGTGACCTTGTTACATTTTGTAGTCCCTCTCAATTACCCTTACCACCCAAATTCACATAACTTTAACAATCTTTCCTTCTTCTACCGCAAAACCCTTCTCGGTAAACTCAAAAAACTCAAGATGACATTATATTT
>JAYMTO010000782.1:0-10714 GCA_036898065.1 California macrophylla | reverse complement strand
TTGACCTATGATGGTCAAATAGTTCGTTTAGAGAGAACTAATCTCCGGTGACTTTGTTAACTCAATTGAGTAATTTCATAATCCAAAGTACTTTATTCAATAGCTAATGGTGAATATTTATAGACTCACCTACAAGCAATCCCAATCCTACTAGTACTATGTAATCCAAATCCTACTAGTATTTAGCTAACTCCAAACCTAATCCTAATACTGTTAGGAGTTCTTAACAGAATCAAATAGTGAAAAAGCTTCTATCATATAATTGTGAATTATATTACAATTTCATAAATCTAGTCGAACCCTATATGACGGTGAAGAAAAAATCATTGTACCCAACATCTTTTCTTATAAGACATAATCGTTTAGGTCACCAGTTCCAAAATGATACGAGAAATTATGCAAAACTCACATGAACATCCTTTATAGAATAGTTTTTCTCCAACTCAAAGACATGGGGTTGTTATTAAGCAAATTTTTTAGATACCTTCTAAGAGTAGTTGATATGAGTTATTTTATTCAAAAGACTCAAAATCGGAACTAATTGGCTATGTTGATGCTATATATTTATCTGATCCTCATAAAACGCGATCACAAACAGATTATACGGTGATACCGCTATATCATGGAGCTCTACAAACGAGACTCTCACAACAACTTCTTCAAATCATACTTAATTATTACCCTTCATAAAGCAAGTCGGTAATGTGTATGACTATGGTGTATAGTCCATCATATTCATGTGATCTTTCAATTACAAAAGGAAGTCCAACTGTCTTATACGAAGCTAATGATGCTTCGCTCACGTAAAAGGAGAATACATTAAAGGAGTGAGAGACATTCTTGTGATAACCTAGAAAATTTGCTTACAAATGCAATTCCCATAATTCTTTCGAGAAATTAGTGTGCATAAACTCATAGACATTTTTTGAGTTGAAGGAATATGTAATGTAGGGGTAGAATATGTGTTACACTATTTTTACCTTGCTAGGCTTTATCCCACCCGATTTTCCTAACCTATAACTTATGTGTGTATTATTATGTACTCTTTTATCCTTTAATTGAACTTTCTCACTAGATTTTTTCTGGTAAGATTTTAACAAGACGTGATATAAGAAAGAGTGATCCAAAAGGGAATTTATAAAACAATGATTTAATAGATGAACTCTTGGTTTTCTAACGAGTAAGTTAGAATTCTCTTGATTTCTATTTCTTTATTTCTCATTAAGACTACGACTCTTTTCCTAACCTATAAATAGAGACTATTGGAAGATATGTATGATACAATTCTACAAGCAATTGACTATCATCTGTCATTCTTTCATATTCTCTTCACTTCTTTGGTTATTTTATAACATTTGACACACTTATTTTGGAACGAAGAGAATGTAAGTTTTAAATATCTATGGAATTTAGAGAAATGAAACAAATGATAACATACCACCATGACGAAGACATTAGTAAAGAAGTCCTCGAGTGGTTGCACTAGTTCTGAAGAAACTTCAACAAACTCAGCAACATCAATATCTGCAGGCACGAGAAAGTAATTGTAATGGTTGGTTAGACAGCAATATGACTTGCTAGCAAAACTTCACAGATAAATGCACACAGACAGACTTTGATCCATTTGCAGAATTGCAATTATTAACAAATACAAAACTTAGGCGTACCAGGATTAATTTTGTCTTTAACCGACAATAATGCAATCCATAAAGCCCTCTCTTCAGATGTGTCAAATGCAGCCTCGTCCACCTAATACACGTTTCTTTTTTGTGTGAGATCGACTGAAGCTAAAATATCTAGAATCGAGAATTGCTTCTATTTCAAGACATTTAAAGATATACTTCTCTATCAACGTCCATATCCTTTCCACGGACAATTCTTGTTGGTCGGGAATATGCTTCAACAACCTTTGGTAGCACCCCGTTCCTTAACAAAGTTTCCATCTACCACCAATTATTTACAAACCCAACAGAAATCAGTATGTAATTGACCACTCGTGAGAATATTAAAAACATTAGACAACAATTTGGAGCCAAACTTAATTCAAGATCTACTGCAGGAGTTCTTCACAGAAAAGTAAAGAGATATGTATTATATGTCGACTTTCAAAACCCTTTTTGGCTTGTACTGTAGAAACATGTGAAAGAGATTCAACAGCATGCGATCTGTACGAAGTTTCTGACCCATGTTTGGAGTCTAACCGGTGTATGAAACAGTCTCAAAACACAAAATCTTAGGGAAAGATTCATTAACACCATATTTTGGTAACATAGAAATTCCTAAGGTTTGTTCGACCTAAACCTAATTCTAGTGACGCAAATGTCTTCCTTGTTTATCATAAGCCAGAAGGTAATAATATAGCAACCTTATATGACTATGAAGTTTGGGGCAGAATGGGACACTAACATTTTAAATTAAATTACTAAAAAAACATTTTAAATTAACCATTCCATTATGTTCTAACTTACAATTAAGAAACCTATATAAACTATACATATAACTATGTACCTACTCTGCCTTCTTGAATCTTGCTACATTCTGGTAAAGTGCAACCCTTTTCCTTTTCTTTACCAAGAACCTTGGCAACTTGAGTACAACTATCTAAACTCTGTTCATTTGAAGTAAAAGATTAGAAGGATCTTTTGAAGGGTTGAAGCAAGTTTGAGGAAAATACAAAAGGAAAATGTAAAACCTATCATGTATTTGTTACCCTAAATAGGCATTACTTCTTTTGGTCTTTTTGTTTGTGAATCATATGGTTTGTTTAATAAGACAGAAAGAATGGCACCATATAGTGCATATGTGCTGAATGTAGCAGAAAGGTCACTTACTGTGTGTGCTGATTTTGCTGCAAGACAAGGCAAGTTTGCACGTTCTAGAAGGACCGAACGAACTACTTCTGGACTTATCCCCTTGTCAACCTATAAGGCAAACACAGCCAATTTAAATAAATGTCATATCATCATCCCACAGTAAATCATTCATCATTCCATTAATAATATGGAGGTAAATATTGTGTCGAAAATAAATCTGTCACGAAGAGAGAGAGAACACCCAAATTAAATAATTTGGCTTTGGAAATTCAATTTACATATTTAGGTCAAGGACTGAGTACGAGCATATATTATTGTTGATAGATCATATGATATAAAAATATCACAGAACACAAACAAACAATAAAATGTTAAAGCAAGACAATACTGAAACACGAAAAGGAAAAATATACTTAGCTATTCAATAAGAGACTAAAATATCTCACTACAAGAGAAACAATAGGCAGATCATCTGAGGTGTCCTACATCAAATAGTTGCAGTCTAGTAGCAATCTTGACATGGACTCGAATATATTATCTGTTTGGGGAATGAGAGATATTTGAAAAAATGAAAATATTACGGATAACAGAAGTTGTAGTTTTTTCAAGCTAAATAATTGAATGCTCCAAATGACACCGAAAAAGGGTTAATTGCACCTACCTTGTCCCTGTTTTCCCTAGATACAGAAAGTTCAAATTGGTTTTTAAAAAAATCACAAAATTCTTGTCATAAAATGACGAAAATACCCTTGACCTAATCTAAAGTCTTCTTAACTACCCAAAACTTTTTGATTAGAGGTAAAAACCGTTATGTAGAGTAAAAAGACTCCTTAGATAAAACTATTAAAAAGACGGGAAAATGTCATTTTTTATAGATTAGGGTCATCATTTTTAGGCAAAAAAGAGCTATATGTAATTTTCTGAAACCTAGGCTGGCTGCAAAACAAATTTATAACTTAGGTGTATCTAGGTGAAAAACATGACAAGCTGGGTGTAGCTAGGTATAATTAACCAAAAAACCATAACCACAAATCCTGTGCAATGAAGTATTTTCTGCAATCGTTCAACATAAAGAAACTTGTAAAGCATTGTTCACGAGATTTCAGTAAAAACACTATTAAGGATTAAAGGTGCATTGACGGTAAAACTAAACATACCAGAAATTGCTCTAATCTCCGTGTAACGAATTTATGCACCTGAAAGAAAAGATTGCATCTTTCTTAATTTGATGCTCAATGAAAGCAAAAAATGTAAATATAACAAAGCAACATAACAATGGAGCGCTATTGCCCCCAAATATTTAATTTCCTTAGAGCTATGACAATGGAGCGCTTCTAGCATAAATCAAAACAATACAGACAAAAAACATAACTACAGCAAACTTACATCATCTATTACACTGGAATCTGCTTTAATAGGTTGGACGTCAGCAACAAGTCTCAAACCATGTTTCAAATCAAGATTTTTATCCTTCTCCACCAACACTTGGACCTACACCAACATATGTGGCATTAGTCTAAGTTAAGAACCAAAGCCCAAAAGCATTGTAAGATCGTGTAACTTACCAGACCATAAGAGATTCGTCGCAGCCCAAATGGGTCACTAGTAGAACTGGGCTGACAACCAGCAGCAAATAACCCAACAAGACTATCTAATCTGCAGCAGAGATATGATGTTAGATTGAGCATTCTAGGCCAGTCAAATAACTCTGCAGTATAGCTATTGAACTAATGTCTGCATATTTTACCCAAAGCATTAGCTTTAGACCTCGTTAGTGTAGAGTCGTAAATAGTTAATGAACTATCTTTTCTTCTTTTGTTCAACATAAAACAATAAATTAAACTCGTCACCTGTCAGCAATGGCCAAAACTATTCCTGCATCTGACTCTGGTAGTATATCACCTGAGAACCTTGGAAGTGTGATCTCGAACAAAGCATCTGCAACCTGCTACATCAAGAAAATCAGTGACATATATGAATGCGGAAAGGTAGATAGATACGGAAAGATAATCAGTGACATATAGGAATGAGAATATTGCACAAATTCCTACAGAGAAAGATAAACAGATACGGAAAAGGAAAAGATAAACGACCTGCATTGAATAGCCATCTCTTAAAGCATAATGACGAGCCATTACTCCTGAAAGGGAAGTAAACTCCGTAACCACTGAAGAAGCAAGATCTGACATGGCAAGTGATGCAGCAACCTGGACAACCTGAATCACCTCTTCATTAAGTCCGAGAGCGATACTTAGTTCTGAAACCATATTTTCGACACGAATCATCTTCTCCAACATTGTCCCTAACTTTTCCTGTTCCAATTCAGATTAGTGGCATAGATGACCATCAGATATTTAACAATATTCTGTTAATCAGAGACAACAACTACCTCTATATCTTCTGAAGAAAGTGTTAGCCATTTTGAGTACATGTGATGGGGCAAAATTACAAGGGTAGGAAACAGAACTTACATGAAAAAGAATGCCTTTCAGCTGGGGTCGAAATTCTGAAAACTTATTGCGTGTATCGACGTCATAAAAAAATTTGGCGTCCTCATACCGAGCTCTACAACGAGAAAGGTAAATGGTTGAACAAAATTGGCACTTTTGAAACACATATTATGACTTCGATTAAAGCTAGGCAGATATACATATATCTTTTAGGTGAAGAAACATATGATGTAAACCATGAAAAGTACATAAGATCAACTCAAACCTGAGAACAGCCTCATTTCCTTTCCTTACTATTGTTTCGTTGATGGCTCCATTTGCCACCTAAAAGGGAAGCTGTGTCATTTTCTAACTTGAAAAAGAGGAGCCTCAACACCTTGACACAACAATTAAGTTAGAAACACATAAAACTCTAAGTACATCTCACTGAAATGAAGTATGGTAACAGCCTTCCATTATCATCGGTCACAGAAAAATACTTCTGGTGCTTTTGCATTACCTGCATGATGGATGTAATGGTAAACAACCAATAGAACAAAGTGAAATCCAACTTAAATTGTGTCGTAAGAATATACCATGGTGGCCATGGTAATCATACTGGCAAAATAAAAGCATACACCTAACAAATCTAACTTCGAGTATCTTTTAACTTAGACAAATAGATTGTCAGCATAATGTGGAATTCAGATCAGCTTCAATGTATCTTTATTCTTCTCTCTTTGAACCTGCAGCCAATGCAAAACTTTTCTGGACCGGAAGCTGTCCAATTCCATCTCAACTAGCTTTATTTTATTAAGACAAATACATGTTCCAAGCAAAGATACCATACAATAAAATCCTTCCAAGTTTAAGAGCATACCATGGTTAGAAGCTCTTCAGGAAGGTGTAAGAAGGATTCGCTGAACTGGCCAAGCACTGGAACAGGCGCCTCAACAAGATTTACAACCTAAAAGTTATTCGAAAAGATATTTTAAAGATTATGCTAATTGCAAGCATATTTCATGAAGACAAAACAGATGCCTCAGCAAGATTTCCAACCTAACACTTATTCGGAAAGATATTTGAAAGATTGTGCTAATGCAAGCAATTTCATGAAGACATAGCAGCTCATGGCTTACCTCATTAAGCAAGCTTTCCTGAATTGCAACACACGCGTTCACACTGTTTGCTAGGATTTTAGACTGCTCTAAAATATTTCTCTTCCGTTCCTTTGAACAAATATGGTTAGGTGAGAAATTAGGATCTTCACCTCTTACAGTCTTATTCAACCAATTTCTTAAACCAAGAATCAAAACATATGACGATTCTTCGTAAGAGACAACTTGATAAAGAATAAGCTATTTCAGGCTACCTCAATTTCAATAGTAATTCGAGCATCTCTCGTCAAACCAACATAACATTCTGCACTTTCTACCTGAGAAAAGTTTTTCATAAGATGAATGAGTGCACCTGGTGTTATCCATGAGACAAAGTAAAAAGTCATAACACGCCATATATTTACAAAGACAAACATGTGAACTCAAAAGAGAGAATGATAGTTCTACCTGACCAATTAGACCAGCCATAGCGTGATATACTAACTTAACCTTTGTGACTTATAGGGCAAGTAGATATTAAGTATCTGTTTTCAAAATTCAGTCTGCATCCTATGCACTGGAATGGAACAGGAGATTGGAGGAGTATGGTTTATCCTTTGAAACATGGTGTCAATTCCTGTTGGTAGCTTCTGCGGGTCAGGGAGCTATATTGTAGTTTGTAAGTTTTGCGTTGTTGACTTGCTATCCATTTTGGTTTCCAGCCTTGGTATCTGGCTTCTAAGCCAGGAAGCCTTTTGTAAGAAACGATCTGTGTCTCCCTCCTTGGGAGTTCACAGCTTTATTTGTATAAAATTATATTTGCTGATAAAAGAGTATTGTGAGACTAACAAATTCAAGGAAACAAGTTTCACCGTAATGCCTTGCCACAAGAACTAGAGGGTAAAATTAAGTGAAATCAAGAAATTATTAAGATCAACCATTTCCATGGCATTTTCATACAACCCCAAATCAGGAATCAATGAACATGCTCAATGTCCAAAGCCAGGAATTAACTAGAAATACAATAAATGATATTAAGTTCCTAAACCTACCATGAAAGTGGCTGAAGGAGTATTACGAAGACCATAAGATAGATTTCCACTGCATCAAAGAACCAGAGTTGTAAGCATCCCATCGACAATTTATCACTCATTTATAAAAGGACCTAAGAGAAACCACTTCAATAAACCCTTAGGCGGTAATAGTTTTGAAAGTTATATCATGAGTATGGTTAAACATTTATGGCAATTGCTTATGATAACATATAATGCCTGTTTGTCACTCAATACAATATAGCGTAGAGTTAAATAATCATCTATACAATTTGAAGTCCCCCTCCCTCATTTAAACTGATATCCACTAAGACTGAAGAACACAGAAATGATACAAGTAACTGAGTATGCATTTGGACAAATCATCTTCGAATCAAGTTAGATCCCTCCCTCATTTAAACTGTCAATACACAATGAGACTGAGGAATACTAAACTGATACAAGTAACGGTGTATGCATTTGGACAAATCATCGTTCAATCAAGTTTAGTTTATCTCTGAGTGAGTGAGAGGCGATTATAGTTACCTTACAACTCCAGCAAATGTAAATGGTACAACTACATTTCCATGGAGGGCCAAAATCCAACGTATAGGCCGGCTAAAAAGAACCTTCATGGTAATAGGAAGGAAACATAAATTCAGTATGCTGGAACTCAAAATTATTACACCATTTATATCAGGACTACCGAATAGCACATAGAGAAATATAAAACAAGTAAACAATAAATCATGTTCTTGTGTAGAGTGGAAGTTAATCATTGTGTCTGACAAGCTACTATTTTAACAATGCCCATTTTCTATAATGGAATTACTAAGGTTGAAACGTCCAACTATGATAAGAGGATAATCACTAGCTAATTATTTTACTGGATTCATGTATGATAAAATTATATTGAACTTCATTGCTATCTATTCTTTAGTTTCTTCCTGGATGTTTGCTAGTGCACTATTTTCATGTGCCTATGGTTTTTCAATGAAGTATATTTTAGTACCCATGTGAAGTATAAATATTCTGTTAACAAAAAAAAATGGTGTTTATGCAGGATACTCCGGGAAGTGATCTCATGACAGCACTCACTAGGTAGGGTAGGGCCCATTTACAACACAACACTATATTTCAATTTCATGATAACATTATTTTATACAAATTTTAGCAATTTTATTAAACATCAAAGAGCAGAAATCCAATTTTCAACAAGTGTTGAAGTATAAATTTGTATTATCCTGTTTACATGTGGGGGAGTGATAGGAACCCGGAGTTTGGGAACGGGTCACTGATTTGTGAAGCTTTTGATCTCTTCCCTATTTTGATAGAATTAAATTATCACTACTCCTAAATTATCACTACTTTATTTCTGAACCCTCAAGGGGTATAAATAGTTGTGAGTTAAGTACATTCCTAATTAGAACGGGATTCACCCACTGACCCTAAAATTACCATAATACGCATAAAGCCCTATTCTAAAGCCCAATACATAATAATGGAAACCTAGCCAAATTCCTAATTTATTCAAAGCTTGAAGCCCTTAACATAATGACTTCTACTTGCTTTTGGAAACTTCCGGTTTCTCCACTTGCCATGTTGGAACCGGATATATGGCACGGGCCTTCTACGATACGGGTCTTGTGCCCGTATCAAAAAGTCTAAGTAATCACAACATAGTTAAGTTCATGAAACCATCAGACTGTCCCCTATACCAGTCACTCACAATGTGAATATTATGGAGCAGTAGACATACATCATTTAATTGAAAGCAACTAATGGTAGTTCAGAATCTACTGACCATGATACGGTAGTTATTTGATTTTTAATTTTCAAATCCATGATAAACAGGTAAAGAAGGCGGAAGATACCTCTTCTAGTCTTATGTGGCTTGTTTCCACCATTAGCAATTGATGTCGGGGGAACAGACCTTTTGGATGGCAAAGTTTTTTTTGAAGGTAAGAGAGCTGAGGGAAGGATAGCGTTAACAGCTTCGCGCTGTTGCTTCCTTTTTGAAATTAAATTTCTCTGTGTGCTAGCTTGATTGGGAACTCTACCACTATTCTCTGCATCTTTAACATTAAGAATGTCTCCGGTTGAGGGAGCTGAAACTTCTGGATACCTCTGGCTTTTATTACATGCAGAAGATTCCTTCTGTCCTTTTGATGCTTAAAAATCCTTTTGTTTCTTTACTCTTACCCATCTCTGATCTAGATTGCTCTAAATGACTCCTTGCATTTTCATACTTCACTTTTCTCTTACCTGTATGAGTAGTAGCCAAATTATATTTCTTATAGCCAACCCCTTTGAGTTCACTTTCACTATCAGTTGCATGATCCTTGGACATTGTGTACTCATCACTTACAACTAGAGATGGAAATTTCAAGAAGTATTGTCTTCTTTTGCAGCCATATTTGTTCATTGATTTGTCAATTGAGCTACAATATTTGTAGACTAATTGGGGACTAGTTTCAGCTATTGGTTATGTAATATGCTTTATTTTGCTTTGGTGCTCTTAGGAGTCAAGATGATGTGAATCGTGGTGCTAGCGTAGCTAGGAAGTCCTCCGCCAAAGAAACCCTCTCTTTCGTTTAGCTGCCGCTTTGTGCTTCCAATCATTGTTTCACCTTTAAAAACGCTTTGCTCTCTCTTCCATCTAAACTCAACCCTCATACTTTGCTTTTCCTGTTTCCTCGATACACTAATAATGAGCTTCTTGCAAAAATAAACTTAATCTCAGTGGAGACCATTCTATCTCACGGAGTTGGTTCCTTCCTTTTTGTGACAATTTTTTTGCTCTTCTTCGCCAATGAACCTCTTCTATCCAGCATCAAGTAAGTGAATTGAACCCAACTATCAAATTCAATGGAACTCTATAGATCCCAAAATTTATTGATTAATCGATAAATTATTAATTAACATTTTATTACTTTATAATGAAATATTCAATTTATAAAACACATTTTAAACTTACACGTACAATACAGCTACATATATCAAATGAAGGTGATGATGAAAGTTTTACCATGGAGCCCCTTCGTGAAACGAGGCTATTAAAGCGGTAATCATATTAAATAATTTCTTGTTGAGCTATGAGAAAACAGCGCCAGAAGTTCTTGCAAAGTTGTTTGAAGAAGTGTGTTGGAATTGGATATTCTTGTGATGATCCTCCCTTGCAATACTGATGCATGACTTCCCTTTTATTCAAGACATAGAGGAAGAGGTACCCTCCAAATCTTCTTTCCTCGTATCCGGCAAGTTTTCAAAAGAGGGAAAGATAGAAGTCGTCTTCTTTCACACCTGACTTTGACCCTTTATACAAGATCACCATCGATGTTGAC
>JAYMTO010000781.1:0-10718 GCA_036898065.1 California macrophylla | reverse complement strand
TCTTCATATTGGCTATGGAATCTGTTATATAGTATAGATTGGTTTAAAGAAGTATCGGCTTCCGTAGCATAGTGGTTGTGCGTTCGCTTAGTAAGCGAAAGGTCGTGAGTTCAAACCTCGCCGGAAGCTAAACCAATTTTGTTTTATTTGACATGAACTGCTATGAAAAGTCACAAGATCTAAGGACACTGGACAAAGAGTGAGATGTCATTGTGATATTATAGAAGCATTGTAAGAGATTAGTATATTTTTGTACTTTTCCCTCTGTATTGTTTATAATTGTATTGTAATATGGCATTTTGTTTTTCCTTGCTGTAAGAGTTTTTTTTCCTAATACATTTATGCACATGTACTTATGCATTTATTATAGCATTGAAACTTCCAATTCAAGAATGATTTTCAGTGAATATAAAAATGTGTAGAATGAGCAAGCCATATTACTTGAAATAACAGTTCATTGCATCCTTGCCTGCCAGTTGGAACTGTTTTCTACTCTTGGTTGGTATTTTAAAGCATCTGCTTCTGTAGCATAGCGGTTGTGACTTTGCTTAGCAAGTGAAGCCCATCTAGGGAAAGAGCTACCCCTGTTGTGTAGTTCAGTATGCTCACAAAATGAAGTTCTTGCTTGCTGTAAATAAAATAGTATTGTTTGTACACTTTGTTGTTCTCTCCTAGTCTGTTTTTCTTCATCTAATTATCAAATTTCTGGCCTGTTATAAGAAAATATATTATTTGTGCGATTTGCTTTGTTGAAAATAAACTTCTGTTATCATACTTCAATTTTAAGGCTCGTGTTGTTGGAAAGTAGATGGGCTAGTGAAAGTTGATAAATGACCTAATTGTGAATGAGTTTTGTAGACACTTAGGTATGCTATAACAAAAATGCATACTTACATTACAATTTTAAGATTGTTAAAAATCATCCTTATTATCAGTAAAAGTTCGAATAATATATGACACTTGGTGTTCATCTTTTTTAACACACATTTTATGATCAGTTATGCTATTATGTTGAATGAGTATTTGTTAGGTGCTAACATATAATTCCAAACAGTGACTTTGGTTTCTTGGACTGTACAGCATGATTATCGTTATCTTTTCATAAACTGTCTTCTCTTTATTTCTTTTAATTATCCCTTTGTGTTTTGGCCAGGAGAAGGAAAAATGTTAGGATTACTGATGTCTAATCAAATCCTACATGGGGTCGGGATGCTGTGTTGAAGATTCATGCTGTCTCCTATTTCTTACCACCAAGTCTTTGGTCTGATTGGACATCCAATAACAAGGATTTGTTTGGTTTCAATTCCTCCTCACATGATACATGCAATGGTGGTCAGTTGCTTCCTCCTTCAAAAACTAAGGTATGGACTTGATGGTTGTCTTTTTCATTCTTAAATATTACGAACTTTTAGACTGATAAGAAATATCGAGAAAATATGGGAAAGTACTCCATCTATACTGATTGATTGAAACTCTGAAAAGTGACCATTGAATATAATTCTACAAGGCAACAAAGGCAAACATACTGCCTCAGTTACTTTGAGTTGAAGAGACTGTGGAGTCAAGATTTGGATTCACAGAGGAATTCAGTTTCCTACCTACTGATGAGTTGTGTGTGTCTAGATAGTACGAATTTTAGTGGTCATAAACTGATACCACCATGGTAAAATTGATTCCCTTCTCTGTTTTGACTGTTTGAGGAGATCAGAGAAGGAAAAATGAACTGAGGATCTTTCATCTCTCAGTCGGTAGAGTAGAGTTGGGTTGAAGGTTGTTTAATGTTGCAATTTACATAGTGGGCCGGTTAAGCTTATCCTGGTTATCCCGTTGTTGAACAAGACATGTGGGAGGGATTGAATGCCAATAAGAAAAGTGCAAAAGCAGGGGGATATGTACCCACTTGGTGGTATTGCACTGTCAAACGTAGGATTAGGACAGTTGAGGTTGGCCAAACATGAAAGCAAAGGGTGATATAGAAAGGAACGGAAAACCTTTCCTCCTCTTATTGTTGAGAGACTTGAACAAAGTGGGGCGACCACAACACTACACCACACAAACACTGCACTGATCGATGGTAGTTGATACTACTAGGATACAACTAACTGGCCTTCCCGAGGACCCACCAATACCAGGTCGGAGCTGGAATTTTTTGGCTCTAGCATCTCTCTTTTACAGAAGACCAGTCTAATTATGAACTAGTGTTTACTATAATACTAATTTTGTTTGACTTCTTTGCATATGCGTAGCTGGTTAAGAAATGATAGTATTGTAATGTACTCATATTTTACACTGGAAATGGAAGACTTAGAAGATACAGAGGAGTCGAAGTCTAGAATTGAAAGAAAGTAGGCGTTTACTCGATATAGCTTAACTGTTGTTAGACTGGAATGGGGTTGAATTGTTGATTTCTATCTAGTTTTGTGTGGTTGATGCCTGATCTGGATAAACATAGGGAGTTTCATTAAACTTGCAGGTAAAGTTCAGGACATTCAGTATGGATTAGGAATGTTTGCATATTTTGCTGAAGATTTAAGGTAGATGAACATATGAATTCTGAACTTAGTTTTCATACCCCTTTTTTAATGAGACAGAAGATTAGTCTTTAAGAATGAAAATTTTGTTTAAAAAAGTGAAGACTTGAGATCCAAGGAAAGATCGACAAGTATTTGCCTAAAGGGAGGATTTTGTATATTTTTATTTTATTTTTCTAATATAAAATGAATAAATAAATAATAAAAATAAAGTTGGGACACAATTGCCAACTCCACTTGGGTTCTAATCGCCTCCTTATTCGGACCATTGGAAAGACTTGCAAATTAGATAATTTAATAATTTACCTTTAAATGAAGACTTGCTTTAACTTCAATAGTTGACAATCTTTTTATTATAAAATAGGTTTAGAAAGAAACAAAAAGGAACATAAACCCTTGGATTTGGGGAATCAGAGACTCCTTGAAAATGTAATTTATAGAAATTTGTAGCTTTACAAGACAGATAAGGAATGAAGAAAGTTAGATTAAATATTATTTTAGAGGAATTTTTTGTTTATCATAAAATATATTTGAATATCTGTATATAAATCTGTAATTATATTCTCTAGTTGATCTTATTTTCGTACTGTTTAATGAATAAGTATCTCCTAAATGATTCTCATTTTGTTGTTGTTGGCTATTGTTATTAATGGGCATTGTGTAGAATTTATTTTTCTTTCAAAATTGGATTTAACTTTTTATACTATTTTAAATGAATAGTATATACTTTTGTATATCAAAATAAGGAAAATAGAAAGAGAAGAAAATGCCAAATCCACTCCACAACATTGTGTTCCCCAACAACCCATCTTCTTTGCGTAGACTTCTCTTAAACCGTGCAACACTTTATCTATTGGTGTCCATTAACTCTCTTTTTTCTTCATTTATGTTTTGCTTCATTACCATTTTGCCCTTTCTAACTCAACATATTTACAGTATCAATCTGCACTGCATTATTATTATTTTTACTACTTAATTTTGTCCTTTTTGTAATCATTGTTCTTTTGAATAGATGAGTGATTTTTGGAGATAAAGATAAGACAATGATGTTGCTCCATTTGTGATAAGAAGTAAGATATACTTAACACATCATAAATCACCTAAATGTGACAACAAATTACTAACTTTGCCATTCCTTTTCTTTGGTTTAATTAGTCTGCAACATTAAGAAAATGTGCTATTCTTAAAATTTTGTCACAAGGGGCATAATAGGAAAGTTAGTCGGGAGCTTTCTGTGACTTGTCGGGAAAAAAGGTGTTTACGAATATTTAAAGAAAATAAAAACCTACATAGAATATTTTTTATTATTTATTTTACATGTGTGAAATAAAAATAAAATAAAAAATCCTAACACTTCAACAGTTCCACCATCTTTCTTTTTCTGTATTTTTTTTGCTTCAGATTTGGTTTCTCCTCTTTATATGTGGAAAAAAAGTTTCCACATTTCTTCATTTGCGGCTCCTGCTAATTTTTGAACCTTCTCTTTGTTCAACTGTGCTGTGCCATTTCTCATTCCTCTTACCTACAGTCTGTTTGAGCTATAAGCATTAAGCAAGTTTTTGTTTTTGTTGCTGGGTTTTCATGTCTGTGTCTTTGGAACATGATTACTTAGGATTGTCAGAGGTTGTTCCTTCCATGGAAATGTCTGAGAGGAATGGTGGTGGGTTGAATTTCAAGGCCACAGAGCTGAGGCTGGGCTTGCCCGGGTCCAAGTCACCTGAGAGGGGCTGTGAAAAGACCAGCTTGAAGAGCCTGAGCTCAGCTGGAGCCAAGAGAGGCTTCTCTGACGCCCTAGAAGGTGGTTCTGGGAGTGGTGGATCTGAGGCTGATGATCTGGGTCAGGACGGTGGTGGCTCAGATGCTAAAAATCAGCAAATGGGTTTGACTCTTTCAGCTATGAAAGATTGTTCTCCTCAGACCCCCAACAATGTTCATGAGAAGAAGCCTCAGGTTTCTGGTCCTGCTGCAAAGTAACTCTCTTTCTCTCTCACACACACACTAACTTTTGTTCTTAATGGATTTTCTTCCATATATAGGTGTCTATTTATGTAGCTCTTTGGCTTTGTTTCATTCTTGGAGTCATGATTTGTGATTCCTTTATGCTTATGTGCTTACCTCTCTGTTTCTGTAAGACTTCTGAGTTTCCACTCTCCATGTCCATGAACTTGGAAAATTTGTGTGTCATGTCCATGCTTTGGAGAGTATGAATCTAATCTATCATTGTCTTTTCTCCGGCCTTTCATAGATGAAACGGGATATACTTATTATACACATATGTGAAATCAAATTATTTGGAAGAGAAATTCATTAACACCTATGGTTGTATGGAAAAAAGACTAATTAAATTCCTTCTGTTTTGTTCATGACAGAGCACAAGTTGTGGGATGGCCTCCAATTCGTTCATTTCGGAAGAACAGTATGGCTTCTCATCCTCAAAAGAATGATGACGATGCAGAAGCCAAATCTGAATCAGGGTGTTTCTATGTCAAGGTCAGTATGGACGGTGCTCCGTACCTGAGGAAAGTGAATCTGAAGACATATTGCAGCTATGTAGATCTCTCTTCTGCCTTGGAAAAGATGTTCAGATGCTTTACAATCAGTAATGTCTCTCTTAACCCATCTCTGAACTCATGTGCATATATACATTATTGCTCAAGTCTTTGTCAAACATATTGGGAGAGGTTTGTTTCAGTAGCCAAGTGCAAACCTTTCTGAATTATAATGAATTAGGTTAATCACAATTTGCTAGTTGACCCTTTCAGACGATTCACTTCTATTAAAGGTGAGTGAAAGTGAACCTTGTTGAAAATTGAACACAATTTTATTGGTGAAGATATAATCAATGAAATGGGTACATGCACATATCTCTTCTATTGATGTTATGACGTTAATTTACTTTTGTGAATGGATAAATGGTACAGGGCAGTGCGGTTCTCATGGAGTCTCCAGCCGAGATGGGTTGAGTGAGAGTAGACTGACGGATCTTCTCCAGGGTTCTGAATACGTTTTGACCTATGAAGACAAGGACGAGGACTGGATGCTCGTTGGCGATGTTCCATGGGAGTAAGTGTGATTTCTAACCCGAAACTTTCAGTTTTTGTTGCGAAATGGCCTATAAAGGATAAAAACTTATAGCAACTAATGTTGTCACCCATTCTTGTTACAGAATGTTTACAGAATCCTGTAAGAGGATGCGTATTATGAAGAGTTCAGATGCTATTGGGCTAGGTATGTGCAACAAGCCAACAACTATACAAAGAGCGTTATTTCTAAATACTTGCTTATTTTCCATGTAACATAAGTTCCCATGCTACACAAAGTCTTTAATGCTCCTTTTCCTATAAATCATACCCGAGTGATGCTAAACAAAGTCTGTACACACAATTCTGTCTCCTGTAAGCATGTAATCATTTGATGATGCTGAATCTGTCTCCATATCTGTTGCTTCCAGCTCCGAGGGCTATGGAGAAGTGCAGGAATCGCAACTAGCGAAACATTCCACAAGAAGGATAGTCTAAACGCTGTGTGTAAGCTATAACGGGACTTAAGATTACGGCTCCTGTGTATTTTAGAACTTGTGCACTAGAGAGAGAGAAGAAAAAAAACTGAAGTTGGTAAGATATGTTACCATGGACAGTTCTATATTTTTCTTAGGTTTTGGTCTTTGTTATGTATTTGTGATTGTTATATTTGTGAAGGATATAGTATTGCATATGTTGTGTGTAAATGGCTTTGTTTGGTGTAGCTTATAAATAATTCGATTTGGTCTTTGAGCCATTTTTCGGATTAAGAAGATTCATATTAAGTAGGATTATAATAATATTTGTTTTCGTGGAGATTGATCGTACGTAAAATGTGAAGGATTTTTATTAGTTTAGCTAGTAGTCTCGAGTTCGAATCTTTAGAAATGTAGATGTGTAAGAAAGTGATAGAATTTTAATTTTGTTAACTCATAGTCTTATTCGACTTAAACGAGATTGGTTTGAATATAATATAATGATTTAAAAATATTATTTATGTTACTCAAATGTATTAAAATAAAATAAAAAGATTAATAAAAATATCTCCAATGAGTTGATTTTCAGGGGAGATTTTGGTAAATTGGTGAATTTTTTTTCTCGGTTCAGATTCGAATGTGCTTATCTATAACCTCGAGTTTCGTTTAAAAATAAATATTCGAATTCGATTCGACTTGATCGGTAATTTAATTTTCATTATAAATATTCAACAAAAGTTAAAAATAATTAGTTTTATTTGACTCGAGTTTAATTGGTTTAATAAATTAGTGTAATTTTAAGTTAAAATTTAACTTAAACTTTATTATACAAGCTGGGAAGGCTTATTAAAGAATGGACCTCAAAGTTTAATTTCGTCCCGCGAAGTTCAGACAAATACGGGAGAAAAGAAAAGAAGCTAGCGAGTCTTGTTGCCCAAGCAACCCAATTCCGAGTCTCAACAGGTACTCGATCCGATCGATAGTTTGAGACTTGAACGATAGAATTCATGTCTCTGTACTGTGTATGATCCGCATGTGTGTGTTTGGATTTTGCTTGTTGCAATGTTGTTCATCAATGTTTGATAAAACGCCTCAAAGAAACCACACCTTCTTCTTCGTTGTTTCTGTTCCACTCTCGATTTTCTGTCGAATCGATTCTCTCAAGTCACTAGACATTCAATTGGAGTGCTTGAACCCCAGATTTTCAATTTTCTGTTATTGGGTTTCAATTGGAGCCAAAGTTTTGGTTCTTGGACTAATTAGCTCTGATCTCCATGTTTCTCGAACTCTGATTCGTCAATGTTCGATCTGAAGTTGATTTATGGTTTTGTTGTTTGGTTGGTGTGTTTTGCTGCTAGGATTATTGTTACATCTCATAATTACTTGCTTGTTATGGAACTGAAAACAATATCTGTTAATGATTCCTGGTAATGGGTTTTATTTCTATTTAATGAGATCATAATGATGCCAAATCCTAGTAAGTAGAAGCAATATATGGAAATTTTTGGTTCCCATGGGTTTGATCCAAAGGTGTAAATCTGGTTCCAATCAGTTGTTATTTACCTATGTTTTGAGTTATTGTCTTGTTTAACAAGCATGTTATATTTGAAGTTGTATCATATTGTATATGATATGTTTATATGACACTTTCTGTGGTTATTGATGGAAGCCTATGCAACATGTTTTGATCATTCAATTGGTGGACATATATCAGTGCAGGGATATATGTTGTTTGTTGAATCTGAGAAATTTGACACTCTCTTCCTTGAGTTTCTGTTCAAGTACTGATTGTAGCCAATGCCATAACATGACATGTCTTTTTTGGGGTTGTGTTATTGTGATTTGTGTGTAAGAATGAGAAGATGTGCTCTCCAATTCAATGACATTTGGTTGACAATCTCTCTTTATAAATATTAAGACATGTCTATATCCGACGAAGAAATCACCCAACTGTTCAGAATCAGGAGAACAGTGATGGAAATGCTGAGGGATCGAGGTTACCTTGTCTTAGACAATGAGATCAATACAACAATGACAGAGTTCCTCGATACATTCAGTAAGAAATTGACAAGAGATGACCTTGTTATCAACAAAGCAAAGCGAAACAACAGCTCTGATCAGGTAAAGGCATTGGTTCTTTCATCAATATTGCTTAATGATGCTGTAATTGCAGCAGATTTGTTAGACCTCACCATTAAAACCATGTGCATCAGATTTTGGTTTTCTTTCCCAAAGAAGAAGTGATAAAAAAGATGGTCATGGAGAAGTATGTTCGACGCATGACGTCTCAGAACATATCCAGAGCAATCTTCGTTGTGCGAAAGAGAATCACCAACAAACTTCACGAGCAGCTTAAAGCTGAGAAATTTAAAAATCTTAACCCGGAAATTTTCTTAGTACAACCTATTGCTTTTGTAACATTAAGGACAGATCTATATGTGCCATTAATAATTGTCTCGGTTTGTTTCTGCACATTGTTGACACAGGAAACAGAATTGTTGGCCAATGTTACACAACATGTCCTCGTTCCTGAGCATCAGCTGCTCTCAGATGAAGAAAAGAAGACATTGCTGACAAAATATACTTTGATTGAAGCGCAGGTCAGTGTTGATCACCATTTGTTTTGGATTGGAATGCTCAAAAATTCATGCAAAAACAGATAATTTGTGTTCATATGTTGTATACAATCATAAATTTCAGTCACATGTTATAGAAACCTAGTATTTACTAATGTTGTTCCAGTCTAGGCATGTACATGATTCATGTTACTAGTAATTTGCATTCTGATACTTCACTAAAATGACTGTTCATGCACATATTTGCTTACTGTGCCTTGTAAATGCAATTTGTATTATACTTCAATATTTTTGTGTTGATGGACATATATCAGCTACCTCGTATTCAAGCGACCGATCCAATTGCAAGGTACTATGGTCTGAAGCCTGGTCAAGTCGTGAAGATTATTCGTTCTAGTGAGACTGCTGGCCGATATGTCACTTACCGCTACTGTGTATAAGTACGCGATAGCTTGGCGTCCTTGTATCAATCTACATTGAGAATGTATTAAGACGATGTTCATGTATCGAAACTATTTCAGCTCAATTTCAGCATTGCTCCTTGTAATGGTGATGAATACTGTTGAAACTTGTTTTTTGGATGATTGAAGTTTATGACTATGTTGGTGATTTTTGTATTAAGGGTAAGCATTTGAAGAACCATCTCAATGCCTCTGTATAATTTAGTGCAAGATTTAAATAAACATATTAGATAATATGAGCATTACATTGAGACAAATGAAAATATTTGCATCAGATTGAAGTATTGTAAATGGTATGAGACTAGTAGCAAATGTTATCATTTTTTTGTTTTGAAAGAAAATGATATTGTTGAATTCGAATTGCATGCGCAAATCTTTTGCTATCAGCAAACTGTATATATTTCCTAAATTTTGTTTGGAAAAAACATGTATATATAGAGAAGACTAACAAAACAATGCAGAAGACCAGTATACTTCCATCAAATTTAGAAGACTTTCCGTGTTTTTAGAATTTTTTATCACCAATAACCACAAGTATAAAAGAATTGGAATCAGCAACATCATGTTTCACCGGATTGCTGCAAACCTTGCATGCAACTGCAAGTCCAAGATCGAGATACGCCCATGTTTGAGGGGCTTTTGATTTGTAGCAAGCACCATATCACATCAAAAATCAAAGAGGAAAGGATCTTCATAGTCCCAAATGGAAGCCGCTGGATAATCGTCATCGTTTCCGATTCCCGGCCACATCAACGGCCGAGGAAATCCCGGCCCAATTTGCCCCACCTGATCCTCACTCTCTGCCGGAGCCGTCACTGCCGTCTGAGTCGCACTAGAGAGAGACAAACTCGACCCAAATGACCCCACGAGCGGGTTCATATCACCGTACAAACAACTTTCTCCCTGCTGCACATGTTGTTGTTGTTGATGATTAGGGTTTGAGTACAACGTTGTTGACATCACCGCCGAGGCCACGGTGGGGTCAGACCGGTCATTTCCACCACAAACCACATCAGGTGTTGGATACGGATGTAAATATTGTTGCACCACATGCGGTGATGGGTAGAGAACATGGTGATGATGAGACTGAGAAGAGTAAGGAACAAACCCCGACGAACCCGAGGTGAAGTTGAAGCCATAGCCCCCGAAGCTGGCGGCGGACGGAGCGGGACGGGGAAGGAGCGGACGGAGCGTGGCGGTGGACGAGGAAGAGCACGAAGTAGAAGAAGAGGAGCTTGATGAGCTCGAAGGGGAGGGTTGGAGGTTGAGCTGAGCCTTGTTACCGTATAGAATTATGGCGGCGCGGTCGTAGGCCCTGGCGGCGTCCTCGGCGGTGGAGAAGGTGCCGAGCCACTTCCTCGTCCGCCTCCGTGGCTCTCGGATCTCAGCCACCCACTTCCCCCAGCTCCGCTGCCTCACTCCCCGGTACCAGAACTTGTTGTTGTCCGGACCACCCCTTCCCTTACACTTCTTATTCTTGCCGGCGCCCTCGGAGGAGGAGCAGCCGTTGTTATTATTCTTGGTGGAGGTGGTGTCAACCTCAAGAGTAGTGGGTGTGGCCAAGCTTTTTGTATGGTGAGGTGTGAGATGAGAATTCGAACTAGGGTTTTCTTGGGGAAGTTGATCGAGAACTGAACCGTCCATAAATTTACAT
>JAYMTO010000780.1:0-10721 GCA_036898065.1 California macrophylla | reverse complement strand
CCTATTATTTCCAATGAAGATTCTATAACAGAAATTGTTCTTGAACCACTGCAAATGCTTTAAGCATTTTATAAGTTAAACGTCTCAACATCAAGCACTAACAGAAAGCGAAAGCAGATGCAGCCAAAAAGTTTTCAGGCAAAAGAAAACCTTGAGCATGTTCCTGCGACAATATAAAGATCAAACGATAAGTTAAATTTCTATTGCATCTATTATGGAGATGTAAAAGTAGGAATTAGTTAGAGCAGTTTGCATCACTTGTCAAGAATCGTATGATTAAACATGATATATACAAAGACCGCAGACCTTGTAACGTGGTTATATGTAGAGAGCTTTTGGTAAAACTCCAGTTTGTATCCAGGATTGGGAGGGTGGTAAGAGCAAAGATGTAGAGGCTGCCTTACAGATAAATCAAAAGCCGTGAGAAGAAAAAATTGAAATTACCAAGAGTTATTAATTAAAATGACTTAGTCGGTCTTTTTTCCAAAAATTGTTGCAAAGCATTTGGTACTTCTCATGTTCTACTATGAAAATGGGTAGTATAAGCCTTGCACTGTGTTGCTATGGCATCAATTAAGTGACCTCTTTGAAACAACGAATCAGAGAGGAGTATCCAGATGCATTTATACCAACCTCCCAGTCCCTGTTGACCAATAATATTTTAAGAATAATAATTATGATAAAGAATTACTGGAGGATATTTATTAGCTGTCAGTGATTCCATAATCAGCTAAAACTGTTTCAGAGCATTAGCCATTCCTTATCTAACTTTGATAAGTAGGACATCAACTCTGACATATTGCTATAGCATCCACAAAGTGACCCTTTCGAAACAACCATTTGGATAGGTGTATCCAGATGCATGCTTATTAAGATTAAAACTTCAACCTTTTATCCATCTTTTCCATATATACAAAATTTGAAGTAAGATTATCCCCCAAAATATTCTAGCTTTCCCTTTAGTTTTTTATTATTATATAGATTTAACAATAAATGGAGAAAAGAATATAGAGAATAAAAGTTCAACTCACAGCCTACTAAGTGAACATCAATGGCTTGGGCCACATGATAATTAATACAGATGAAGAAAGATAAAGCACCAGACCTTTGATCAGGACCACCCCCTGATGCAACAGTACCACTCACTGTAACAATAGCTACCTACTCTGTATGGAGCATCCTGAGATTTATCTGCAGCTATTTTCTGTGATATACGTCCTTGAGGTGAAGCCAAATTAGATGATAAAGAGTGACTGCTTACAGAGATGGTATTGTTCATATCAGAAATTATGATACCAGACACAGAAGACCAAGAAGATATTATGCTCTCTGGCAACTCCAACAATGCATTATCAGACTTCATACTTAAAAGGCGGCAGCTTGTCTGATGGCCAGTGCTCTCATCAATGACTCTGATATCAATAAGATTATATCAGCCCTACTATTGGACCAGGCCCATCTGAAGCCACTACTGCCTAACCATCCAGCTACAAATTGTTAAGTAAATAACATGAACAGTGGCGAGTTATTCAAGAAAGAAGTCAAAATGTGATAATTGTATCTTAAAGTTCCAATGGTTCAAAACATATGATTTGCGACTCCGCAGCAGTGTCCCATTGATGCTTGTTCCAGAAGTTAAAGCCAGGGAGAAATTAGCAAATATAATATGTACTATACAGCTTCACACTACTACATCGTCACTATTTCTCATCTTCTTTGCAGTTCTATGAGTCACGTGGTTTGGTTCAATTAAGAAATTGCTTTGTCTAATTTCGAATTTCCAACTGAATAGTTACAGAAATTCAGCCACTATAATGAGATGTCACCATATCAGAAATCTAGATTGTCTAAATTTAACTTGAGAATTGAAAAAAAAACTGGTGGTCACACAACTCATAGATGCACAAATCCAACCAAAAGCAGAACACCAATAGAACACCTAAAGATTAAGCAACAGTTCAAAGTGACTAAACCATACAATTTCTCGAGAAACAAACAGGTGACAAAATAAAGGGTTACGAGTAACCTTCATTGATACGGGGTAAGGAGGGAGAGGATTGGGAGCTCAGATATCCTCGCCCAAGACCTTTCCTAGGGCATCGTAAAGGGACACGGTGATTGGTTGGAGGCGCTGAGTGACGCTGAAGACTGTCAGGAGAGCCTCCTCCACAGATATCATGGCGGTGGGCTTGGTGTCGCCTCCTCCGTTTTCTGCCATTTCAATTCACAGGAACTGCGAGACGAGACGAGACTCAACAGCTGAGGGAGATGAAGATGAGCTTGGAAACGGAAAGAAAGAAACCTAAGAACTGTTTTCGACCGTTGATAAAGTAACCTTCCCGGCGTCGAGAGAAAGACTAATATGCCCCCAATTTCGATTTGATTATGAAACCTCTGTACTTTACCAGCGAAGCCCGCCAAATCAGATAATTAAATACTCCGATGTCAATTTCGAGGGACAAAATCGACAATCTACATCAGTTCGATAATGGTCAAATTACGACGGAACCCTCCAGATGACGACGTGTCAGTTCGACAGGCTGTTGACGTCACCCTCACACCTTCATTTCATCTTTTCTCGTACCAAAACCCGAAAAATAGAGAACACAGAGAGACTAAGAAAACCCTAAAGCTCATTGCATTTTCAGCCCCGAAAATCATCCATTCCCTTTCAAATTTCTCACCAAATCGGGCGGTACTGGTTCTCTACGTACGAAGCGAATCCCATTCTATGAGACCGGAGCTCGCGAACGATGGTTGATCCGGCAGGGGTGGCGGCCGCAGCGCCGCCGGAGAAGGTGTCGCCGACGAGCTCGAGGTCCGTGACGGAGACGGTGAACGGGTCGCACAAGTTCGTGATCGAGGGCTATTCGCTGGCCAAGGGCATGGGGATCGGCAAACACATTGCCAGCGACTATTTCACGGTGGGAGGGTACCAGTGGGCGATTTATTTCTACCCTGACGGCAAGAATCCGGAGGACAATTCGGCTTATGTGTCCGTTTTTATTGCATTGGCCAGCGAGGGCACAGATGTCAGGGCTCTCTTCGAATTGACGCTCGTGGATCAGAGCGGGAAGGGGAAGCACAAGGTTCACAGTCATTTTGATCGCTCCTTGGAAAGCGGACCCTATACTCTCAAAGACCGTGGGAGCATGTGGTGAGCTTCTGAATTTTATGGCATAAGGATTTGGTACATGTGTATTGAATTCGTGCCATGTAATTGCTGTGAAACTGTGAATTTCAGAACTCGGTTGAGTAAAAGAGGTTGGGAGAACTAGGACTGGGAGGGATAAAGGCTTGTAGATGGGATTTTGAGTTTTTATGGGTAGATTTTAGAATTTGGTTGATTAAAAGATGTTTTCACAAGTAGGATTCAAAGTTGGTTGATTAAAAGATGTTTCACAAGTAGTATTCAAAGTGGTATAGTCTAGATGGTAGTTTAGCTGGTTATGTATAAGATTGAGAATTTGTTGGTGAAAAGATGTTTCAAGAAGCGTGAGAGGAATATATAGCTGTATGGAAGATAATGTAATTGATCAAAGATATTCCAAAAGTGGGATTTGTAAGCTGTGTAGAGGGAATCTGAGTAGTTGTGTGTGCATTTGAGGATTTGGTTGATGAAAAGTTGTTCCAAGTAGTAGGATTAGGATCAAAGCAGCCTAGAAGGGATCTTGTGTGGTTACACGTGCGTTTGAGAGTTTGGTTAATAAAAAGATGTTTCAATAAGTATGATTAAGGTTCAGGAATAATGAAGTTGTCTAGAAACACAAGGTACATTGCTAAGAAACTCATAAGACTCCTATAAAACATCTAGGATCTGAAACTATGATCAGGGAAGTTTTTTGAGTACTGGACACAGTGGCCTCTGTAGACCATAATTTGGACAAACCCATTTCAGAGTATTGTTATGTCAAATCAAACAATAGAAACCAGTTCAGAGAATTCCCTATGTTTATTTTTTGTCGAGCTGGCTCAATACAGTGTATGCAACAATAAGTTAGCATTAATAAATGTCATGGCATTATAAGTGCTAGGTGATCATGTTTCTTCTAAAGAATACCATTATGGTTACTTTTTTGTCAGCAAATGTCTCGTTCTCATAAATCTTCACACTGCATTGAACATATGTCATCAACAGCACATTTTCTACCCCAAAATGTAATTGTTATATGCTACAGGATCAGAATCTGTCATTATTCTTGTTACATCTCTGTCCTTATGTACTGTATAAATCATCAGCAAGATATATGTGAACTAGACCTATTTCTTTCATATTACTAATATCAGCCTGGTGGAAACCTTCATTCTTTCATATTGCCGATATCAGCCTGTTTGGGTATTGTTCATGGCAAAGAATCAAATTTGCTTTCCAAAGTCTTATTAGGAGCTGCAACCTACTCAAGTTAGATAGAGTTCAAGTATGTTATAAAATCTCAGACATTCCAATTGCTTTGGAGATTTTGGGGATGTATCTCCAACTAAGAGAATGCCGTTCCATGATTCTGTCAGTTATTTAATTTGTCAGGACTGTTGTTGGTTAAGCAAGAGGCACATAGGTTGAACATCAAAGCTTATTGTCATCTACCAGCTTTGTAATACCTCAAATGGTAAATGTGTTTCTTGTTTGACATAAATCGAGTGCATCATCTGTGAATTTCCGAAACCGTTGTGGCTTTTTCTTGCATTGTTATTGCTTTTTTTTCCTCGTGATTCCCCTCTCCTCTCTTACCCCTACCTAACACCCTCATATTTTTATGGGGGACAGATAAGTGTTTATGTGTTGCTTATCTCCATTGATATTCTATTCTTGAATACTTGCTATTCCACAACCATCTATATTTGTCCTTTGATGTTATCAATCAGGGTGTATATTTAATCTTGTTCCTTCGTGCAATAATTTAGGGGATACAAGCGCTTTTTCCGGCGAGCTGTGCTTGAAACATCAGATTACCTGAAGAATGATTGTTTGAAAATCAATTGCACAGTTGGAGTCGTGGTTTCCGCCATTGATCGTTCACGGCCACATTCTATCCAGGTCCCTGAGTCTGATATTGGAGCTCATTTTGGCATGCTTCTGGAAAATATGGAAGGTTCAGATATTACAATTGAGGTGGCTGGGGAAATTTTTCAGGCACATAAGCTGGTATTGGCTGCTCGATCTCCTATATTCCGATCTCAGCTATATGATCAGCTAGAGGAAAATAAAAATGACCTTGTTGTCACTGATCTAGAACCCAAGGTTTTTAAGGTAAACACTTCTTTACCCTTCTATTTTTACTTGTTGAGCCAATAAGTCAATATATGTCCTCTTGCCCTGCACTGTTTTTATGAATCTCTATCCTAAGGGTTCTCGTCTTTCATGCAGGCTATGCTGCATTTTATATACAGAGACACTCTTACAGAAGACGTGGAGCTGGTAACATCTAGCTCATCTTGTGTATCCTCAATTTCTGACAGTTTAACAGCCAAGTTGTTGGCGGCAGCTGACAGGTATGGTCTAGAGAGACTCAAACTGTTGTGTGAATCTCATATCTGCAAGGATATCTCTGTCAACTCTGTTTGCAAAATACTAGCATTGGCTGACCGGCATCACGCCGTGGAACTGAAAGCTGTTTGCCTAAGGTTTGCGGCTGAAAACCTTGCAGGTATTTTTGCGCTCTTAGGTTCATATTATTTTGTCAATTTCGTTTGACATACTTTTTGATTAAGTTGAATGACTGAGATGTTACCAAAAGGTTATCCACTTGAAGGATATCTGTTGATGCAGTTTAGAAGTACAGTACAAAATGATTGCTAGATCAATTTTGTTGGTAAAAAACTGAACCCCTCAGGAAGAACAACAAAGAACGATAAATCATATGAAGAAATTGTATGCTTTGTTAATCTGATATGATATGTCAGTTGAAATATAATAATGTCTCAGAAATTATTATGCCAGTAGTATGATTTGTGAATGCAGTTCTAAGCACAGCTGTTCTAGGTAACCTGAAATTTTAGGTTGTGAAATGGATATCATCAATATTGTTTGCAATTCATTTGGTAATTAGTTAAAGCAAAGTACTCTGGTAAAGTTCCTAGAATTTATGTTCTGCGATAAAAGACATTGTATCTAAAATAAGAAGACAAGAAAACTATGGAGAGAGAATCATGTGTATGAAAAACGTGAGGGTTTTCTGCGGCTTAGCTGTGCTGATTCCTGTAAACCAATGGCCTTCATAGCCACCAAAAAGCATATTATATCTGTCATATGTGTGTTAGATGAGGTTCTCTTCTGCATGATGACGTATGACTGTGTATGGTTTTAAGTGCATGTAGTAGTGAGACCTGGGTTTGGTTAGATTATACTAGTTGTAGGATTTGTTAGGGTCTTCGTCTGCTGTCTGTTTCCAGTATCTTTCATTCTGAATGGTGTTGTAATCCCTAAGATCAGTGTTCTAAAACTTGGGGAGAAGTCAGTGGAACTTAACCACCGAGAAGGATAAGTGGAAATCGGTCCAAAACTCGATCAAACTTGGCCAAAATCTATCATATCTCGGCCAAACCCGGTCAAAACTCAATCAAACTTGTTTCTTGTGTTATTTTTGTTTGAACTATAGTTTGTGCTTTTGCTTTAACTTATTATGTTGTTTGGAACTATCTTATTTCCACTAAACTATTGTTAATTTTGTCTACAATATATGTACTGTTTATTAATATAAATATTTTAATAGAAAATGAGTTTTGCTGATTTCTCCCCGATTAATCAAAAGATCCGTATTTGTCACCTCGCTGAGTTCTGGCTGATCCCGAGTTTTAGAAGCTTGCCTAAGATTTATATTTAGTGAAGGCAATTGTTGAAGTGGAAGCAATGTTCTCAAATTAGCTTGATGGTTGCAACATATCTGGTAAATGTTTTGAAATGTAAACATCAGAAAGATCTTCTGCGGTTCAATTGTCACAAATTTATGGATTATCAACTTCACCGACATTGAATTATTGTCTCTTACTAGTATTATTATATTTTTTACTTTTAGCACTAGCAAACCTTTGACGTTGTTTATCTTAAATTTAGCTTGGTTAGCTGAGATTATCTCTTTATACGTGAACTTTAGTAGCCATATCATCCATTTATTGTGGGATGCTATGCAAGATTATATGTTTATTTAGGTTTTTGCAAACAATAAAACTTGTTCTATCAGTTGTATTGATAAGCTTAAAAAAATTCTTTATAGAACTTTTGAACCAATTCTTTTCTTATTATCTTTGAACATTTTTAAGAGAAACTAGTTCTAGTTATTCAAATTTGTTTAACACAGAGTTGAACTAAACCTGATGCCAAAGCCTGGCTAAACTTTCTTCTCGAGTAAGGGATTATTTAGTGATTTATGGACTCATTCTCAGTTATAAAGGTGTTGAATCTGTTGATGGAGAAGTAAATGCAAACATGCCAAGTATGTTTCATAGACCAGTAATTGGCAAAGAGGCTTCCATGTTGTTTAATTGTTCATAAAACTTGTGTGCTTGACCTTTTGGTCACTCTGGTGACTTCCTGTAAAATGCATACTGCTGGTTTCTCAAAAAGCAATATGGTTCCTTGTGCACTTCAACTTGATGAACGTTTTTATCACGGGGATGCTATTGCAGTCAGTTGCATAGTATTTTCAGGATGGACTAGTTATTTCTTCATGATAATTGCTTTGGAAGAACTTAAGTGTGTTCTGATAACTTATATTATAGTTTAAAATCTTCATCCCGAGTACATGGTTGCTCCTTTCCTCTTTTTGGGTTTCATCCCCTTAATTTTCAGTTGCAACATGTGTAATACTCACCACCAAAATGCTACGTCATCTTGCAAATATTCAAACTCTGTGAAGTTCTAAGTGTTCACCATGACCATCCAATTATATGGCACGGGATATTCAAGTTACTATGCTTATTGACAATTACTAACCTTATAGGTGAAGTTTTTCTTGTTTGTATGCTTGATTCACTTAGTCCTGTGTAAAATGTCGTCATGTGAATAGAATTTCTCTTCCTAATAGTAGCTGGAGTTGGCACGTTTTAAGACCTTGTCCAGCATGCCTTAGCTCTGGTAGATTGGTAAACGAAGTGGAGACATTGTTGGCCGAGAACAGTTGGTGCTCAGTCGAACTTGGTAATGGTACAATTTAAACCATGCAAACAAGAATCCACGTTAATAATAATACATTAATTATAATATAACAATAAAACGAATGACTTAAAATTGCTATTGACCTTCTTTCATACTTTTAATATTAGTAAAATAGTGTCGATCCTTATGACTCTGTCATGAAGTTAAACCACAACTGGTAGTGTTAAGTATTCTATAGGTTTTCATCATTCTCCTTTACAGTAATAATAAATTTATCTTTTTGTTTTGCAATAAAATCCTTCGACATTATCTTTCTTGCACATAGTATAATGATTTGTAAGTTTGACTTTGGTTTTCTTATTGCAGCTGTTATGCGATCAGATGGTTTTGTGTACCTTAAAGAAAATTCCCCTTCACTGCAGTCAGAGCTGTTGAAGACAGTAGCAGGTTGTGAGGAAGACTGCAGCAGCGGAGGTGGGAAATCTAGGAGTGTTTGGGCTCAACTGTCAGATGGTGGAGATACAAGTGGGAGGCGAGTCAGGCAAAGAACTTGATGCATGTGTTGTTTATGTAAATGAACGAACTGGATATTGAAAAGAAAATTGCAACAAAAGAAAAAGAGAAAACCTGTTGTCAAACTCTTGAGTAGGTATGGTAAACTAGATGTTAATTTTTGTGGGATTTAACCTTTAAGCCGAGTAATCATGGTTGAAGCTGTGTTTTGCATTCCCTGAAACCGAGTTTGGTGGTTGCTTTGTTTTCTTTCTTTGGTGGGATCAGAATCCGGAACTGGTTGATTGTGTGTTTGGTATTGTATACATGGTAATGTCGTGTAGTTTTTTTTTTTGAAAACTTTTTCACGTAATGACATTTCTGTTGTTGCAGTGACTTGAACTTGACTATAGATTATTGAGTAGGCTTTGGTGTTCGGTGATTATCTGGAATACCTGATTCTATTTAATTGGAACTAATGATGTTATTATCCCAAGTAAAATCAAAATAAAGCATGAAAACTAATTGGATTTGGAACTAATGATCATTATTATCTCAGGTAAAATCAAAATGAAGCACGAAAACAAATTTAATGACATGGACATGGACAGTATCTGAACTGGTAAATGGGCGATGAGTGAAGAAACACGCAACGGTCAATCAGTCAGTCAAAGTCTTAATAGCGACTTCATCAGTTTCTTCCGGCCCAAGGATTCACCTAATTAATGACAATAAAAAAAACAATTATTATATTAATCCCAAATGAAATAGGAAAGTATTACTCCTATATATATTATAATTGTGTTCGATTAGTCCCAGATAGTCTGTACCACTAACCTGGGTTTGCTTCTGTTTCTGTTCGTTTCCAAATCTTAAAGAGCAAATCAAATCAAATCAAATCATGGCTTTCTGTAGTCATTGCATCACACTTTGCAACACATTATGCGACGACCATGGCTTCATGTAAGTGCAATACGATTACTCTTTCCGTTGTTTATGTGGGATTTGGATCCTCTTGAGTTTGAAGTTCAAGTTTCTATGCATAATTTGTTAAGATTATTGGAGATTGATCTGTGTGTTTGTTTTGTTGCAGATCTTGCTCTGGGTGTGGCAAGGTCTTAGGTCAAGTTATGTGTTATGGTTCAAAGAACTTGGTCAAAACTACAAGCTGTAAGAAGAAGATTAAGAGAATCAAGAACATTGATATAAAGGTAATTAAGTCTTTTTGTTACGTTTTGAATATTATGTCATTGTAATTTTTAATTCATTTTAAATCGATACATAACATATCGGTTACTATCTTTTTTTTTTCAGGGTGGGAGAAGAATCAATACCAATGGCAATGAAGCTATGCAGGAACAGTAGATGAACTATATAGTGAATGAAGTTACTCAAGTTTAAGTTAGTTTTTTTGTCTTGTGACTTCCATTTTAACTTAGATCGAGTACACAAGACTTGTACAGGGAATGAAATCCCCCAAATTGGTGATTTATTCTATTGACTCGAATCGAAATTGTATATAAGGAATTCAAGTATACGTGTAGTTATATTTGTAATGATATATATTAATGTTGAATTTGCTTATTCAAATTTACTCCTACGTACGATCTGTTCTGATCCTTTTTCATTCATTAACTTAGGTGACTCCTCAATTTCTATCTTAGAGATGAAATAACAAAGATTACTTGTTAGTTACGGTTAGACTACTAATATATTTTGTTAAATGTAGGGAAAAAACATAGAAGGCTTGTGATTTTTGATTTAAGGGAAAAGTTCAAACAAAATTGGAGAAATAATCAACAATAATTAAGTAGTAATGAAAATCAGTTGAACTAATCACAAACGAACTTCACAAATCAGCATGTATAATATCAAAAGGAGCATAAGTGACTCCTCAATTTATATAAAAATTAACAACGATTACTTGTTGGTTACTATTAGACTACTAATATATTTTGTTAAATGTAGAAGAAAAACATAGAAGGCCTGTGATTTCTGATTTAAGGAGAAAGTCCAGACAAAATTGGAGAAATCATCAACAATAATTAAGTAGTAATGAAAATCAGCTGAATTAAGCACATGCAAAGTCCATAAATCAACATGCATAATATCAAAAGGAGCATAAGTAATAGAAGAA
>JAYMTO010000779.1:0-10723 GCA_036898065.1 California macrophylla | reverse complement strand
ATCATTTTCATCATCAATTTTATCATTCTTCTTATACTCATGTACTTTATTCACTTTCAAATTCTCTAATATTTCCGACCAACTCTCCAGTGAATCCCAACTTCTAATCTTTTTTCGATAATGTTAACTCGTCATCTTCTCCCGAATTCGAACTAAACATGAACACACACAACAATACTACCCATCTCGATCCAACCCACTACAAAATTGATCACCAACCTCTAATATTGGCCACTGACATCGGTGCCACCACCAAATTCTTTGGGTTCCCAATTGTATTGTACTAATTTGAGTTTTAAATTAGAAGTTGTATTAGTCTTTTAATTTTTAATTAATAAAATTATGTATGTTCAAATTTAGTATTTATTTATATTAAAAAATAATAAAAATAATTGACTAACAATGGGTAAGACATATATACATAAACTTTTACTCATGAATCAAATAAGATTAAACTATTTATATCGAATTAGACTTCACAATTACCCTCCATTTAAACAGATCCTAAATCAATTCCATAACTTAAGCAAAACCCACGTGCACACAACAGTTACAAAGAATAAAGAAATTGAGGGGAAATGATAAGAGAAATACCCATAAAATCAACGATGAGGCGGCCGTCGGAGAAGCGCCCCGCCGGCGAATGAAAAAACGTCTCTCCGTTGGGATAAGGAGCCTCGCCGAACACCGCCGTCAGGCCGCCGGTGTCGGAGTTGGAGTCGCCGAAGTTGAAGATGGCCGGAAAGTTGCAAGATTGATCAGAAACCACCACCGGACATCCTAATATTAGTACTATGAAAGACATCATTAACACGATGACTTGTCGGGACCAAAAAGGTTCCATTTTTAGGGAGAAAGAGAGAGAGATGGAGCAGAAAGGTAAACAATACATCTCAATACTTCTAGAATCCAGCTTGATAAGCACTTTGCATCCACTGTGGGCATCAATGCTGTATATGTAACTCTCTCTTTTTTTCTTTCTATTTTTATTCAACATGAGACTTTATACTTGAACAATAATAAAGCATTATCAAATGCAAGTTCCATTCAAGATATTTGGTAGGGCAAGTAGTGTACCAGTAAGAATGGCTTGATCAACACGAAATTCATTACTAAATATCTCTATCATCCTCATATCAGCTGGAACTTTGCATCCCACTATTCATTTGATGAAAAACAAAAGAGAAAAGTCAACTCCTGCATATAATGCCCTGAACAAGTTCTGTGCGGGAAGTTTGAATAAGCAATATATTGTTTCCAGAAGGCATATGTAATCACATTACCACTAACTTCTACTATATCTCCTGGAACAAGCTCTGTTGCTGGAACAATGGAGAAGGAACCTATATAATGAAATGTAACAGATACATCAAATGCCAAAATAATATGTATTTGAAGTCAGGTTTAAGTGTCTGCCTGCTTGACAGATGGATTATAGTTTTTTAATGCTACAACCAAATAGCATGACCTATAAAAGTTGCTGTATGGTGGAGGTCAGAAATAAAGGTTTATACTCATTCAAAGCAGAGATAATTCTATATATTTTGGTTTCAGAACAGAGATAAACATTTCAGATGCATAAATCTGAAATGAGTTCATTTACAGATGGAAGGAATAGAAATGTAAAATAAGTTCAAAAGTTTTAAAAAAAGAGTTCAAACATGAACATATATCTCCTAAAACAAAATAAGTATCTATTATTTTATTCTTCCTTCATGTTTGAAGTAAAACACAGCAGCTATAGTGGAAGAAACAACCTTATGGGCCCACAAAAATGGAAGTTAATTATATCATAGCAAATCATATTAAAGTTGTCATTATATTATATGCCCAAATTATACTAACCAGAGAACTTTAGTCGTCGAAAGAAAATAAAAATATTAATAAATTATAGCAAATATTTGATTTACCATTTCGCTGCACTGTAGCAACATCAGCTTGATAAGCACGTAACTCCTGAACAAAAAGTGAGAATCAAATATATAAAAAAGATGTTATAAACTGGGTAAAATAATTGAATTCCAAATGACAGAAATTTGACTAAACCAGGAATATTTGCATGATTTATCTCTAATAAGCAGCAAGGAGAAAAAGAATGAGCTAGAAGAAAACTGGCAGGAAATAAATATTTCTTAAATAACAAAAAAATGATGATAGGGTGGATACATTGCATCCTTCATCTCTATTTTGAAGCAAGGAGGTAAATAAAAAGAATGTGATGGTGTGAAACTAAGAGAAAAAATGCATATATTAAAATAACTGAAGTACCATATATAATTTTGATTGACCGCGGCATAAGATAGAAAACTTTTTTTCTGGATCCTAGTGCACATGCATTTGAGTTTATCATGTAGCATGTCCTTTATATGGTTGCATCTATTAAAGAGGTTAGCATGTAGTAAGAATAGTATTTCAGACGAATCCAAAACCTTTGTATGAAAGTAAAGCAAATCAATTATGATCAGTTCTATATTTTCTTGCTAATGTACAAGTAGAAAAAGTTCTCAATTGTCGCAGTGCATAAACATAAATATGCAGCATAACCATGTATTTGTTAGTATTCAAGGAAACATCATAATACTATTTTTTTTACTGAATTTACCTCAAGTGCCTTCTCTGCATTCGTTTCAGTAATTACCCCAACTGCTGCATTAGCTGCTAATATCATTAGGATGACCTGCAAATTCAACAAATCCGCACAAGTACAATCAGGGCAAAAATATGGGCCAAGTTTGTAACACAACACTACAACTGAAGCAGGTTTTCAAGCGGTTGGCAATGAGAAAGTGTGCAAGTTGAAAGTCAGATAACATTGGAGAGACAACAAAAGCCAGAAATCATATTGTTTTGCTGTGAACAGTGCAATTCTAACAGAAAAATCACCTTAACAAGCTAAAAGTAGAAGTATAAGCTAAAAGTAGAAGTGCCTTGAAGAATTTTAGAATCAGGCTACATATATTGGTCTTGCTCCACAACAATAGATATACATATTATTCGATGTGAGACTTTATACGTCTACACGTGGGCAACGGGAGTCAATAAACATTTGCATGTGGACCGGACACCACAGAAGGAGCCAACAGACAATCCACATGTCAATTCCCACAAATCTAAATCAGCCAACCTAAAAGATCAAACTAATAGGCGGAGACTCCAAGATGTATATCAAGTGGTAATGAGTTGGATTTGCACCCCTTAAGTGCAGGCCAAATTGCACGTGGACAGGATAACAGATGGGCCACTAGCCCATTGATGGATGATAGATGAAGTTGCCCAAGAGATACAAACTCTAATACCATGTTAGAACACAATCTAGTACAGAAACTCAAGCCGAGTACAGGTGTAGGTCCCAAGATATATATCAACAAGTGATGGGTTTAGGATTTGACTAATGTGGGACTCTTACAGTGCCATTCAGGACTCAGCTAGCCTGGTCTCAAAATATAAAGCACATTATTATGTCCTAGGACTTTTTTAAGCTCATAAATACCAACAGAGACACTTGTTCAAAAGACTAGACATTTAATCAAATATATAAATTATGCTTGCCTAAATAATTGAGAGCAAATATGTTAGAACTTTTCCATGAAAAACCTAGAGCAGGTTTTAAGAATCACAAACAACAAAACTATACACATATATAGAGTTAAGTTCCAACCAAAAGCTCAAGCAGAGTAGTAATAAGCCTTTTAAGAAAACAGCACTACTGCCAACTGGTCCAGACTGAACAAGATAGCTGAGGACAACAAATAGGTGAACCTAAAAGGTATATAAGTTCTGATACATGACCTGGAACATTTGACCAGTAAAATAGCACACAAGAATCAGAGTAAAATATGTTGAGAATAACATGGAAGCCAGTAGTATTTTATGATTCTTTTCTGGTCCAGTATCTAAAGCTGCCAAACAAACCTCAGCCTCCCCTACCCTTAACAAACCCCATTTGAGAAAACAATAGTAAAAAACAGCTTGTTCAAGCTGAAAGGCATGGTGTCTTACAGAAGGCTCCAAAAAGGCTGTCAAGCCAGTCTCGCCATTGATCAAAGCCAAAATAAAAGAAACAAAGGCGGCAGCAATCAATATCTTGACAAGCAAGTCATCAAATTGTTTCAAGACCAATTTCCAAAAGGGAGTCCCTGCATACAATAAACATGAGACATAAGGTTCACCTCATTCATAAGAGCAAAGGAGTGTTATTCCCGTTCAAAGACACTAACTGAAATTCCACAGTTTTCCTTACTGGAATGTGGGGTCTCCTTTTGATAAAATATTTCATTTATATCCAGCCTTTATAATGTTATAGACATTATCTTAAGTAAACTAGATTGGCTTCATTAATATTTGCAAATCCGGATGTACATTACTGCATATAGAATGGATAGAGGGGGAAGAAAGGGTTACTATAGTTACAAAACGAGAATAGCTATATTCATCTCTCTATAATGCATAACAAGGAGAAAGGGAAACCTATGAGATTGTCATGCGTCTATTTTCTTGTACAAGCATTGAACACACACACACACACACATATATATATAGAGAGAAATCATGTACTTACTTTTCTCTTCAGGTAGTACTGCAGACCATACCAGAAGCATGCAGTCAAAAGAGAGAAACACGTAAGCCACAAATTTGAAGAAATAGGGCAAGAAAACATGTAAGCAGCAAAATATCATATTGGAGCATGTTCCTGTGTGATCAAGATATTTAATAGAAAACTAGGGAAAATTAATCCATGCAACTAGAGACGCATCACCATAATTTCAAAATGTACATATTGGAGCATGCACCAACGAGAAGATTGCAAAAAGTAATTACAGATTGCAAAAAAGAGATGTTTACTGAGACTAGCAACAGTATAAATTTTATTTACATATTGACATTGTCAGAAGTTTAGCATAAGATTCAAGTACTATGTGGCATGTAACACATGTTGAAGCCGAACAAGTTGTCACTTGTTCTAAGTTGGATTTAGTTGTCACTTGTTCTAAGTTTTTAGGTGTGCAGGTCTCTCTGTGTTCTAAAATCATAAACCTGAGTATTATTTGAATCAAACAAAGACAGAATAGAGCTATATAGTTTAGACACCTCAAACCATCTAAAACAGTTCGAGATTCAAATTTCAATCAAAGATTAAGACCATAATGAATTTGACGGGAAAAGGAAAACTATAAAAGATAGTTTGACTAGATTCTTCAACAAAACGCATAAATGAGCCGGATGACAATTGACATTACGCTAATAGCCTGAAGGGCAGATGGAAGAAGGTTCGATAGACTAAAGTCACGATTATCAAATTTATGCAAATCATATTGGTTAATAGATTATCGAACAGTTATTTAGTATGAATCCTTTGATTCCTTTCCAGTACTGTTCAGGGACCAATAAAATTTCCACATGTCAGGGAGAGGAAAAATGAAATCATAAGCTTCTCATAAAATTCATGAAACATTTTATAACACTTCTGGATATATAGTAGTTCATGCCATGAACCTTGATTACTATCTTTAAAGTATGTTGCTACAGTGAGGTTTCATCTATCAGTTGAGTGGACTGCTGTCATTTATCTCTCTTGCATAGTGGAGACATCAAAAATCCAATTCACAAAGAAGGGTTGTAGGTTATTAATCCTCTCAACAATCAAATGTATACAAATTACAATTTTCTCCCCCATGTGACCGACACACAGCAACACTGGAAAAAAGAATCCAATCCTTTCTTTATGGACAGGCCAGGCACCAATTGAACATATAGAATATGGAAAATTCAATATCTGAACCCCGTTAAGAATATGAAACTACCCAAAATAGGTTAATTGAAAGGAAAACCAACATATTTGCTATGTTATCATCTTGTATGGCCAAACGGGAATGTATCAAATTCTCTTGCCGAAGGAGTGTGGCAAAATAGGGAAGTGGAAAGCATAGGTAAGTAGTGAAACGGATAACATACCATTTCTACCATATAATCTTGCATGTTGAACAACCTGAAAACAACAAAGAAGATGAAATCCAAACCTCAGCGGAACTGCCCAGTTACACCAGACCTTAGTTTGATCAATAACTAAAAACTCAATCAGATGATACAAAAAGCAGCAAAATACCTGAGTATCAGAAAGACCTCTGCTTGGATCAACCCCAAAATAATCCAGCACCTGCCCATTCACACAGAGCACTGAGGATTCACAATCACATAGCAACAAAATGTTTTTTCACAAGCCTGAAGTACTAATTTGTGCCCCATTTCTTGCAAATTCAATAATAGATTACCAAAGCCATACAGTTAATCGAAATGCACCGAGCTCTGATAAAAACATTCTCTTGATGCATTTTCTCATAAACCAATAAAATATATTGGGGTAAATTATCAGAAATGGGAAGAAAAAATGTAAATTTACCTCGGCGACGGATCTGGAGTAAGCGTCCTCCATTGGAGAATGCAGAGAGAAGCAGTTACTGGCTCGTACTCACGGTGATCTTTCCTTTGGACTGCTGAGATCTAAAACATGGGCGGTTCAGATTTACTAAGATAAAAACGTTAATTGCAAGCAAATCCGGTGTTGGATCGCCTAGGGTTCGGTTTGTTCCAGGAAGATCTGCTATGACTATGAGAACTGAATGCGCGCGCCTTGGTCTTAAGCCCACGTCATCATGTGCTGCGATGGAGGAGACGAAACCCAGAAGCGTGCGCGCGTGATTGCGTCTGCTTCAGCCAACAGTAAAGTGAAACTGGACCCGAGTTCAGTGGTAGTAGTACTATTGGGCCTACGGATCCAATATACACAAGCCCATGAAAAAGGCGGTTAGCCCGTTTGACATGACTTGACCCGAAACTGCAATAGAGACGAAAAGAGTTCGGGTCAGCAGTTGCAAGCCCTAAAGCCTTAAACCCTCAAAAACCTACACATCCTCTTCCTCTTCGTGTGTCGCCATCCATCTCGACGCTGAAACTTGACCATTCGGCTCAGGCAGAGATGCTTCAAGCTTACATTACCCAGTCCAGGGACATCGTCTGGAAGCCGTCACCTGTGGTGGCCCTAGCCACCAGCATCGACGACTCCCAGGTCGCCGCCGCTCGCGATGACGGCTCGCTCGAGGTTTGGCTCGTCTCGCCCGGCGCCGTCGGCTGGCACTGTCTCCTGGTACTTACAAGTTGACACCAATTTGGATGGTTATGTTTTGATTTGATTGTGCACTGAGTGTTTGATTATTATTTTTTTGGCGCAGACGATTCAAGGTGACCCTATTTCCAGAGTTTCTTCGCTTGTGTGGTGCCGAGTCAGCTCCGACGATCCGCCCTGTGGTCGGTTGTATTCGTCTAGTATCGATGGCACTGTTTCAGAGTGGGATCTTTTCCATTTAAAGCAAAAGGTACAATCTTCACTTGTTTTGTTTACAATGTAGAATGCCATCATCTCAGTGAATAATGAAATGTGATTTCAATTATCTTAGCTTCAAATTTAATTTACCAGTTAAGAATGTCAGCTACTTTTGCGTGATATCCCACTAAGAAGCCATTGACTTTATGCTATTTTGCAGATTGTGTTGGATACAATTGGGGTTTCTATCTGGCAGATGGCTTTGGCTCCTATGGTTAATTCAGTTGATATGGAACAGAAGCAAGAGAGAATTGCAAATGGCCATTCAACTAACAAAGATGGCAACAGTGAAACTAGTGACAGCGAAGGAGACTCTGACTCAGATGACCTTTATGATCAGTCATTTGTTGAAAATTCGCGGGTTGTACTTGGATGTGATGATGGCTGTTTGCGGATATACAATATTTTAGCATCTGATGAGTTAGTTTATAGCAAATCCTTTCCTAGAGTCAGTGGTGAGATATCTATTATTTAATGTCTATTGCCTATGTGATGCGATTTTGTTGTATGATGCTTAAACTGAGCATACTGCATTTTCTTTGCAGGGCGCGTATTGAGTGTAACCTGGAGTCCAGATGCGAAGATGGTGTATTCGGGGAGTAGTGATGGGTAAGAAATGCTCTTGAAATTAGTAGTTACTCATGCTACTATTTTCTAAATGCTCATTCAATTGAAGTAATTGGATGGGTACCACAATTGAATGCAATTAAACCAAAATGGTTTTGCTTTATGTATACCAGAAAGCAAAATTTTGGGTTGCGATCTATATAAGATCTGAAAGTAAATCACTACTCCCTATAACTTCTGAGCAACAGCAGAAAGTGCCTGCTAGGTAATGTGTTCCTAAATTGACGCACGTTTTTGGCATTTTTTCTCTACTTATTATTTACTGTAGAGGAACACGTCAATCACTTGCGGAAGTTGAGGCAACTAGTGACGCATCTGAGAGATGTTTGATGGGATGATATCCACAATGAATTGTCATTTTTATTCGGTTGTTTTGAGAAAGCAAAAGTAGTTGAACATTGTAGCAAATGGATTTGTGATCTTGTCTGAAAGGGTTACTTGATATTCTGGATGTGTATCTACCTGTATCATTAGGATTCATCTTTTAGTGCTTTATGGCTCATGCTATATGCTATCTTATTACATAGCAAATTTGATCTTTTTGCAGGTATATTAGATGCTGGGATGCTAAAACAGCTCATGAGATCTACAGGATTACAGTTGGACTTGGTGGCTTGGGTAGCCAGCCTGAAGTTTGTGTATGGTCATTAATTGCTCTTAGGTAGTGCTGATTATTGCATAGTTTCTTCATCTATGGATGCTCATGTTTTACTTTAATAAGATTGTGGAAGCTACTTGCTGATATTTTAGTTTCTGCTGATTCAGATCTGGAACACTTGTCAGTGGAGATAGTACTGGTAGTGTACAATTTTGGGATGGTCAGCATGGAACGCAACTGCAGGCACATACTTTTCACAAGGGTGATGTGAATGCTCTTGCATCAGCTCCTAGCGGAAATAGAGTGTTTTCTGCAGGAGCTGATGGAAAGGTATTTCATATTTTTACTTTGAGATGAAATTCACGTGTTACACAAACCTCCTATGTCATATAATGCTATGTGCCTGTGTGTATTTAAATTAATGTAAATAAAAAAAATTCTAGACTTGCGTTGTAGATTTGATATTTTGTCATCCCAAAATTAATATTACTTTCTCGCTGTAGGTTATTCTCTACAAACTCTCTACCTGTAAAGATGGTCCTGGTGATGACACCACTTCTTCTGTGGTAATAAAGAAATGGGTCTATATCGGGCATGTACAGGCACATACACATGATGTTAGGGCCTTGACCGTTGCAGTACCAATTAGCCAAGAAGGTTTGTCTTATGTTTTGTCTTTAACTTTTACCATTGTCTCTCGAATGTGATCATGTGGGAGGGATAATGTTTTAAAACTATACTCTTTTTAGTATCTTATGTCTTGATCGAAGGATAATAGTGCCAAGTTACATATATTATTCAAGAACATTGTTGCATATCTGGTTAGGTTTGAGTGAGAAACATAAAGATCTAGGGGCAATACCTTTGCTTATCCATAAATTGTAGTATGGTGTCCTACATTGGGATACATTAATAGTGTTTTGGCTTATATGTGAGCACTGTGGTTGAGAGGCTCTAGTTTTCCAATGAAGGGATTTGTAACCCTGTTTTCTCCAAAATAGTAATGTTTTATGGATCAACACTTCCATTTATAATTTTACAGTGGAAATTTGCCACCGATCTTGTATGTTCTGGTGCTTCCAAGAGTTTTGTAACTATTGGATCTTCTGTTACTGTGCCTGATTGCTAACTTTTTCTAGGACTTATTCAGTGTGTTTTGTCACCCTTTTCTTGATTATTGAATTATATTCTTGTTAGTTGCAGATGCTTTACCGGATGAGAATTTCAAAAGAACCCGTCGTAAGGAGAAGCCCATTGACTTTAGTTACCACAAATGGGCACATTTAGGTATCCCAATGCTTATCTCTGCTGGTGACGACACTAAGCTCTTTGCTTACTCTATCAATGAGTTCACTAAGTTCTCTCCTCATGATATCTGCCCTGCTCCTCAGAGAGTACCCATTCAATTAATTGTTAATTCAGTTTTCAATCAGATATCGTTGCTTCTAGTTCAAGCCTCAGATTCAATAAATATTCTCTCTGTTAGCTTAAAAAATGGTAGTTCTCCTGATGTCAGTACTGGCCATTTTGAGAGCCATGCAACCACAGTTCTTGCAGCAAAAGTAAGTTGTAAGGCAGGTCGGAAAATTGTATGCAGTGCTATATCACCTTCAGGGTTGGTTTTTGCTTATTCAGACCATGTGAGACCAAATTTTTATGAGTTGAAGTGGGATGCCAAAAGTTTGAAGCGGGACAGCAAAGTTAAATGGATTTTAGAAAAAAAGAAGCTTCCTCAGGAAATACCATTTGCCCATTCCATGGTTTTTAGTCTCGACTCCTCCAGGTTGATGATAGCAGGTCATGATAGAAGAATATATGTAAGTTAACCTTATCAGTTTTTAAATTCCCTACTTGCTTATTTGTGGTTCAAAGTTTTTTGTGCTGTTAGGCTTAGAATAATATATGAGCAATTACCAGTTTCTTTGTATTTATCACTTGATGCATCTTCTGCTATTCAAGTTTATATCATTGTTATTATTATGCACTTCTAGGTTGTGGATGCTAGAAGCTCTGAACTGATACATACCTTCACACCATGCCGTGAGGAGCCTGAGAAGGACTTGCCTCCTAGTGAGCCTCCCATAACAAAAATGTTCACCAGTTCTGATGGGCAGTGGCTA
>JAYMTO010000778.1:0-10724 GCA_036898065.1 California macrophylla | reverse complement strand
GGGTTTGAAAAGGAAAACATTTGCGACCACGTTGTGATGGGATCGGGAGTGGGTGAACGTGTGAGCATGATGTGATGCCGACATTCTTTATGGGCTGACAAGCCACACAAGACCTTGGGACTATACGCATTCCACGCTAGATCTTTCAGATCTACCAGGGTATTGCAGGACCGAACGTTCTGTCCGGGTGTTGCAGAGGGAGGTGCATTTCATAAGGTAAATCATATATACTTGGTTTAGGGCTGTAGAGTTCATGTCAATTAGTTTGTGTAATATTTTATACAAATTAATCATTAAAGTGGTGGTGAATAGGTGTAAGTGGGTCTTTCCTTCGGTGATCGATGAAGCTTAGACCGTCTTTGTGCCAGGTAGATTGATCACATACAATGTTATTACGGTGTTTGAGTTTATCCATTTGATTCGGAAGAGAATCGAGGAAATCAATAATGGTTTTCCTTTAAGCTGGATATGAGCAAGCCATGTGTCACGGGGGCGGTGGGGGACTTATCTATTTTCTCACATGATGTTTTGTTGTTCATACAAGCTAAGGAGGAGGTGGTAGATTGCATCAGAGACGTACTAGCTTATTATGAGATGAGAAATCTAGTATCTTCTTTTGTCTGAATGTGCAAGTGACAATCAAGAATGTCTTACACTTGGGTTTGGGTATTCTTAAGGCTGATGGAGATGGCAGATATATGGGTTTACCATTAATACTTGGTAGAAGTAGGAAAGAGATTTTCCGATTCATGGAGGACAAGATTCTGAAAAGACTGCAAAGGTGGAAGGGCAACTTCTTCTCGTTTTAGAATCTCTGGATTCTTTAATTTATGGAATCCATCTCCAAAAGTCAGTTCTTCTCCTTCATGTATGGAATCCATCTCCTACAATACAAACCCAACACATTTCGTAGCAAAACAATGATAATTACCATACACTTTATAAATTAGCTATACAACTAATTACACGTAACCAAATTCCGTAAAACTAATGAATGAGAATCACAAAACCATAAGCAATACAATATACATATTTTTCTCCAACAAAAAGTATATTAATAAAAGAAAATTACTGAATTAAAATACACATAACATACCAATTTTAAATCATTAGTAATTTCAGCTTTTTTTAGAGAATTTTGAGCAAAAAACTAGATGGATATTCTGCTATTATCTCAGGCAGAATATGACGAGTAGAATAATGATGATTACAATACATACATCAATGAAATATAACAAGGATGTAAATTTTATGAACCATTTAACCTAGACTAACAAAATCAACAACATCAAAACTGAACAACTATTTTAGAAATCTAATCAGATATATAAAAATTTCCTCTCCGGGTATGAAATATGTACTGTACTGGATGTTTCGCCTCCTCAACACCTACACGAAATTGATCTACCAAACTCGTCTTCTGTCCTGTTTGCAAGCGATTGTCAGAGTTATGTAAAAAATAAGAAATGGAAACTCGTGTATTAAATTCTCCCATAGTCACATTGTTGAGAACTCAATCTTGAGATTATTGGAATAAGAGATTGTAATTTTGTAAGTAATAAAGACATTTGATCTGAGTAGAACAGAACCAACGTATAGGAATCTCTATAACGTCTTTATTACAGGACAAAGAGCATAGCATAGGTACTTGAGCAAATACTTTATATTTCACTTCGATTTTTGCATGCAGAGAGGCATCAAAATTCATCTGTATTTGTTTAGTTAATGAACGTACTTGTACTTGCAGTTATTATATTTCACTTAACCTGATTCAACCAACCAACTTTCAGAAGTAATTAAATGGAATAAACGGATAGACCTATACAATAAACATGTGAATTCAAGTAAAGATATCAACTGATCAGAGAAAATGTCACTTATTTACCTTTAAGTAAGCAACTTTTTCATTTAACTGTTCCAAATTAAAAAAGAGTAACTGAGAGATATTTTTTATATGCATTCGGAACTTTGTCAGACTAGTATAAAAGACTATTTAGTTTGATGGTCTGATATTAGTTTGGAGAATCTTTCGATATTGTGAGATAACTTTTTGATATTAGCTCAAGAGTTTTCCAATACCGTGTGACACTTCATTATTATTTATTGATCCGACACATATTGAATGATCACCCGATGGTTTGTACATTTTGTATTTATTACTTCAGGTAATTCAGTTTAGTGCTTGTGCAATGATCGTATGAGTTCGGGATTCAAATAGATAGATATTTGAGCATGCTTTCTCCAAGGTATTGGACGTGGAAAAAGAAACAATTTACTTGCAACTTCATGATTTGGTGTATGAGGAGATGAATGTTGATAAGTTGTTGTATAATTTGTAGATTGAAGATCCCTATACATGTGGTTACCAACCAAAACCACTAGTTGAGGTCCATAAAGTTGCAATGTTCTTGCAAGTAAGTGAAAGGATAGAGCTTCCTCTGCGTGTAAACATTGTGAAGAATCTTGTTGTTCATACCCTTATTGCGTGTAGTGTAGTTGGTAGTTGTGATCTAGAAAGAGTTGCAGAAGCCGCTACATAAAGAGGATGTTAGTCAACTTGCTGAGAAAGCTGAATACTTGGTAGTGCATCGTATTAGTAAGTTCGAATTTCAAGTTGTTAATGACCTCTTAGATGAGGAGGTTAATTTGCATGCGAGAATATGATCTTGGGGTATGTTCCAACAAATTGGCATTCCATGTGTACATGCCATTGCAACAACTTTGAAACTAAAACTCAACATGTACTCGCTATGTTCTGAGTAGTACATAACACATACATGGGAGGCAACGTATGCAAAAAGTATCTTTGTGGCGATTTCTGAATGGTCGTACCTTAGGAGATAAAAAAATATGCATGTCAACGTTTCCATTCAGAGAAATCCAGCCGACCATCCAAGCAAGAAGAGAATGGGAAGATCAAGAAAAAGTCATCTTCATTCTCTTGGATAAGTGATTGTCACACCGCCTAAGTGCAGTAAATGTGGCGGTATGGGACACAACAAAGCTTCATGCATAGAAAGGATATAACTCCATTTATATTGAAAGTTTGCCACAATATATTCGAATATTATTGGACTACCTAGATATCAATAAAGAATTATTAGACATATTGAAGTAACACTAGAACTACACTCGGATTGTAGCCATGAACTATTAGACATACTGCAGTACCTCTTAGACTGCAATATGACTGTCAACCAGGAACTATCACACAAATATAGAAATACACGGACTGTCAACCTGGTAATGTCATACACATACATTTATATTAATCATTGACAAAAGATGAAGTCCAGATATTTAGAATGTTAACAAGTTCATTACAAATAAATATCAAATACTTTCATTATAATCTAAACATTAAGATTTCCTAGAACGTGATGTCTCAAACTTTGTCCATCAGTTCATGTTTCTCGTACACATGTCGAATTTCCTTAATACACTTATTTCCAATGTATGATAGTTGTGCAGAAAAGTGGTTTTCAATGGGAACCAACAATTCTGCCATCTACGAAGATAAGGAAACGTTTAAAAGCCTAAGAACAATGAAATTACATAGTATCAGACTGATATTGGGGAACGAGAATAAATTATTGGACCGATATTAAAACTACGCTTGGACTGTTATCGGAACACTATTGGACCAAATAGTCTCTGATAGTTATTCGTACCCATCTTCTACTTTCGACTTTAAACCTTGAAGTAATAGTACACACGCTATATAGCTTTTCAGTTCAACTGGACATTACACAAGCATCGTAAGCGTACTCATTGAATCAAAACGTACTTGATTCAAAAATATAAGAATTTGAAGACGTATTTTGACGGGTACGATTTTGATTATGATGCTTATTTTAGAGATTTTGAGAACGAGAGGACAAAAAAAGGCAGGTTTCGAAGAGCGGGATAGAGAAAGTGTTTTAGAGAAAGAGTGTCAGTTATTTTATGGTTGAGGAGTGGGGGAATGGTGCCAACGAGAAGAGGTGGGTGAGATAAGTTTATAAAGAAAAAGTTGAGAAGGAAGAATATTTTCAATAATTTGACAAATATATGTATGATTTTTAAATATAAATAAAAATAAAATAACAACTTTAAAAAAATGCACATTCTCAATTTGTTCAGAATTTATCAGCAGTTCAATACACAAACATAACATCTTTTGAGGTTGTTTAGGATATTCAAAGAAAAATGGATAATAAAAAAGAGAAGTGTCAATGATGAAAGTTGAAGGAATGCCATATACCATAATAATATATATAACATTTACACAACATAATTGTAACTAACATTGTATATTAAGGTAATAAAGAGAAGTTAATCACATGAATTAGTTAAGGGTCACAATAAAATTAAAGCAAAGTTGTAAGGCAAAAAGGGTAATAATTTTGTCAACTTCTTGAGGTACATGTGAACCCAATCAAAGATAGAAACATAGAAAAAACAAGAAAATAATCACATCAAAGACTCGTCAAGAACATTACTATATAGTGTGCAAAATTGCCATTTTCTATGTATTTAATTTGGTGACCGATAAAAGAAACCTAACTTGGTGAAATTCATTATAAACCATTAATTATCACATTATATTAAGTTTATTAATTCAATATCTTTTGTGAAATCAATAAATGTGTTTCACCTAATAGTTATTTTATTTGGTCAACATAGTTTAAATTTTGGTGAATCAACAAAGTTAATATGACAAAAGTCTATTATTTTTATTAGTGGTCACATATTTTATTTTTGAGAAAAGTGATCACATATTTAAATCCTCGCAAATATAATTATATTAAAACTCAACGACATAATTTTACTACCCTCAACCGGACTTGAGTGAGAATAAGTCTTGACATGTGGTTCATTTTTCGTACACCATCCGACGCATCGAAAAGACCTTTGAACTAGGGTCGAAGAACGAGTTGCCAACCTATGAGAATGTCACGTACAACACTTAAACGATAATGATATGGTTGCAACACAAGACCTTTAATAACCCTTTCGGCCAATTGGACCTATAATAATTACAATCGTTGTTATGGAAAAGGATGATTCTGACTTGATTTAACAAAGATGTTTTAGCTAACAAAATACAAACTAATAATCCATAAAAAAGACTGCTTTACACAAAGATCTCTACTTCTTTTACACATCATGTGGGTATGTGCACAATGCTATCATCTTCTCAAAGCTGGCAAGCACTTTCCTCCTAAAACCATCCTCACCTCTAATTCTAACATAAAGCTTTTCAAAAAGTCACTAAATTTTCTTGTAGGTGTGAATTCCAATGGCATTTACAAACCTAAATATGCATATCCGGAAAATGCACAATCACCACAGCTTACTTGCGACTCAATTAATTACTTTAAATCTCAACCTGATAATCGGATTTTAAATCATAGTGACGATATATATATCATATGAAAAGTTGGATATATTCATATCAAAACCTTCAGAATCATCATTAACAAATTACGATCAATCAAGCACTATTCACTCATTTACAATTCATGCACCAAAAGTTTTAAATGTGTATCAATGACTAGGCAGAGCGCCACAGTCAATCTGAGAGATGGCATCAATGTCATCATCACCTTCAGTTTGTAACCCTTTTTTCTTTCTATTTTACAAGTACATCAACTTTTCAAGCCATTTGGAGATTTGGCCAACTAATACAATTTTATGGCCTCTCAGATCTGAAATAATGTTGATAGACTACTTTAGTGTACAAAAATGAAGCAAAGAGTTACTTGGCATATCCTCAGAGAAGTGCATAGATTTTATGGAAGACTCAAGATCTTCTTTCAAACCTCCTTTCACCCGATCTTTTCTCTTCGGCTTCTCGCCGTCTCTGCTGCCTGTCATTCATAAGAAAAATGGATCATCATCCAATTGCAAAGACTGTTCAAGATACTAACTGAAGATCTAAATTAAGTAATTAACAATGGTAAAAACTGTTTTAGATAATTCACCCACCATGATTAAATTGCTTAGAAGTCTGACATGTACTGCCACAAGAACCCAGTTTTCCACATCCAAAAATTTCATTTCATGTGATGTTCCCACAAACTGTTTATCTCTCCCCATTCCAAATAAATGTCCTATTTTCCTAAATAAATGCGCACTCTCATTTTGTAACATTGAATTGAGGATAAACTACGTACTATGTTATTGTTTAGTGGTTGCCATAAATCTATTAGCAAGTAGAACACAGGGTTGTAGTGGGAAAATGGAGTGTTATTGCATGTGAGAAGGCGGATGTAGGGACACTAGAAGTATACACTATATGACTGAGTAATGTTCAACGCTCTATCTATTTTAGACCGAAATAAGTTATGCGTCATTCTAACTCCAATACACTTGCTCTCTATGTATGGCCAATCTTGGAGGTTAAGAATTCCCCCTGTTCCCCAAGAGTGGGAAGACCTATTTATATGTATCGAGAATCATGTGTTCCAGTATGTAAGCAAGAGTCATGGGGCAGGGTATCTGTTGAATTGGACTTGGGCTTGAGCGATGTTTGGCGGAGTCATAGGGAACTCGCTTAGCTTGTTATGTCGGTGCCGGCCAAGTGACTATCATTCTGCCGTTGTGGTCCACACACTCCCTTTAGGCTATGCACAATACTTGGGAGGCTCGAGCATTTTCAATTGTCTTAAACTCAGAGGAAATTTTGATTGGAAAGCATGAATAAGGTTGACGTAGTACTTGATCTGAGTAGGAACAATTTTACCTTATTTGTTCCTAAGACCCAAGGGCGTTCAGGTATTGTGTTCAGGACTGTGCCTTGCCCCTATGTGTTGGGGATGATACAAAGAATGTTGATCTGAGTAGGAACAATGTTACCCTATTTGTTCCTAAGTCGCAAGGGAGGGCAGGACTGTGCCTTGCCCCATGTGCTAGGGATGATACAAATAATGGGGGTAAGTATATTACTCTGGGCTAAAGGGAGGAGGTGGGAGTGTGTTGTGGGAGGTGTAGGATTCAACATGAGGTCAATCCATCTTCGTGTAATGCATGGAGAAATGTGTTGGGGGTGCGTAAACCAAGGTGTATTTTGTTATAAATACTCATGGACAGCTAATCAAAAGCGTGCCGAAACTATTATCAAAACTAAAAGTAAAAGAGGACACTTATTCCAGAAGAGAGGGTATATAGGATCAGCTATAGAAATTTTTGTTCACCATTTATATACAATAGCAAGCTCAAGCTTTGGTGTGAAAATTTCAAAATGTGGAATAAAAATAGAAAACAATTAAAACAAAACTGAGATGGCATAAATTTTAATAGTACTGTTGTGTATCAATTCGGCAATTGTAATCATGCATAGCCAATGAATGTCAACAGTTGCTCATGATGTGCATTCTAACAAGTAAGCACAATCGAGGTACACTATGGAGTACTAGAATTACAAAATGTGAAGAAATCAATTCACAATGCGAGAGAACTCTTGAAAAAGAAGATGAAAGAGTAGAGCATCAAGAGAATCAGAAAAATGGACTATTTTTTGCATGAAAAGAGCACCACAAATGGACGGAAAGGAAAGCTCTTATTTGCGAAAGTAATGTCAAGGACAGACCGAAAATTATCATTAGGGAACTAAATCTTGGACAAAACGGGGAAAACCTCTCATTTGTGATGGTGTAGCAGTGAAGTGAAGCAAGGATAAAGATCAACCCCTTCAGGGATTGAATCATTGAATAGAATGTGAAACGAAAAAACGGTGAAGGATGATTACATATCTACACAACAAAGAGGAGGTAAAATTGACCCAGAAGGATTTATGAGGGATAGTATCTGGAACTAAGGTTCCTGTGAATTGGGAAGACGATAATCATAGGCAGATGCCAGACCAGGAAAGTGCTAGTGGCAGCCATGCTGAACAACCCCTCCTCTCTCTCCTATTTTTACTTGCAGAAGTATATATATTTTGTTAAACACGCACTCACGCCTTGGAAAATATCCTGGCACAGCCATCGATAGGTCGGGTTACAGGGAGCTAAGGCCTAAGGAGATGCAGGAGAGGCGGGTCTGTTTCTAAGGAAAAACAATTTTGATCCTGACAAGAAACGAAAGCTGTTCAGTTCTAAACAATAACTTTCTGCTTTAAACTCCTCACACAAAAAACAAGAACAGACACATGATATTAGAAGTCACAGGATGGAAGAATGATAGGCAACAACATATTGTACAAAGAAATTACTAAAACTTACGCAAAGGCTGTGTATCCAGAGCCAGCATTTGCAACAGATAGAAGGGCCGCATGAGTCCCAACTGAAGACATAGAATCCTGCCCTCCAGAGGACATAGGATTCCGCCTGTCAACATCCACCTGCAATTAAGAAGGAAACAGAAAGACATTAAGTCAGAAACACCAATAACATCAGAACAGGATTATATCTTAATAGCTGCTGCAGCTCAAACATCAAGAACCTTATCCCATTTTGATTTCTTATTTTGTCTTCCATCACGAGCAACAACATCAAGTGCAGTTGGCATGGACTGCAATGCACTAGATGGTACAGCTAAAAACAAAAAAAGAGTATATAACTCAGTTTAAGATTAATAGCATAAACATGAATATGATGCACTAGGAAAGAAGTTTCTCACAAAAGCAATATTTATTAGTTACTGTTGGAGATAAGATTAGATTAAATTAAGTTTGAATTTGAATAAGGAGTTAGATATCTATCTTAGGTTTGTATCCTAGAGCTCTATCTCTTGTACTCATATATTTCTGGTTTTGCATTCAATTAATATCTTTTACATGGTATCAGAGCTAACCCGGTTCTAATAACCCATAGTTCTCACAACTCGTTTTGACCCTTAGTTAGGTTTTGTTAATATATAGTTCTTCTGCCCACTCGTTAAGATTTTGACAGGTGAGTATGTCAACAACTATTTCCGGCAAGAGTTTCATCCTTCCCCAGCTGCGTGTGAATCGCACACGCCACCTTCTCCTCCATGCGCCATCGTTACGTGCAGACACGCAGGTGCCTCACCTATCCAGTTTTGCAGTTGTTTATCTGTTTTTTTGGTTGTTATGGTTTTAGTGTCCAGGTGTGAATTCAAGCTTCCATGGCTTTTATGCCCAAGTGAGCATATTAATATACTTGTGTTCTTTATGTTTTTAGTGTCCAAGTGTGAATTCAAGCTTCCATTCGGTTATACCAAAATGTGCACATTGATCTACTTGGGTTCAGGGTGGTTCGAACATGTATAGGATTCAGGGTTGGTTGGACACTGTCCCATTTGTGTCTTCGAACAGGGGAGTGTTGGAGATAAGATTAGTTTAAATTAAACTTGAATTTTACTGAGTTAGATATATCTATCTTAGGTCCGTATCCTACTGCTACTACTAGAACTCTATCTCTTGTACTTATATATTTTGGGTTTTGCATTCACTAAGAATATAAGAGATTTCAGGTTTTTACATTCAGAGGAAGTGGTCTCCTAACCTGGAACAGGCATGGTAACTTTTTGTGGAGCAGGCTGATTTCCCCCAGATATAAAATCAACCTTCTGATTCTTCTTCCTCTCTTGCTCTTTCCTTTCCATTTCACACTTCATATCAGCCTCTGATTAACAGATCAAACAATTCACAATATGCTAGCAGTAAGAAGAGGCATTCCAGACGATTATACGAAGGATCAGCAAACAACAAAACAGATGCAATGAAGATCATTCAGTTGAATAAAGAAAATGCAATTAGTTATAATGGCTAATAGGTTCTGCAGCACATTTCAGCAAAGAAAATACACTACATGCTTTTTGGTTATGATAGGCTAGCAACTACGTATAGTTCAGTGCTTATTTCATAAAAGAAATGGGTAAAAGAAGCAAAGACTTTCCAATTAGGTATTGTAACCACATCATCAGGACAAACTACAAAATTTCTATAGAAAAGAAGCTGAATAGCTTTCAGGAACAACTTTCCATGATATTCTAATCCCAGAATGAAGGCAGGTTTCTCAGTGTATGCAGTTGATACAATTGTATGGGAAATGCATAAAAAATGACTGCATTGCAATTCCTTTAGATTCAGATCTGCTGATAGGCTGTGTATTGAGCTAAGGAGAAAAGAAGACTCAATAACTAACAGAGTTTGCTTTAGCCTACTTGAAGAGCTGTATAAACTATAAAGATCTATTAGTAACAATTTCTTTAACATACACGTACATAACAAATCTGAGCATCGAAGACATACTTGCAGTTACTATTGCCTATACACAAGTATGTCTGGAAGAGTAGTTGTACACACAACTTATTTCTTAAAGAATGAATTATCCACTTGAACTACCTTGCATAAGATATATATGTACGTGAACGTGTGATACAATGGTGTGTGCACCAAACCAAACTCACAAAAACAAACCAATAATTTTACACAATGGAGCAAGAAATAGGAAAGAGCTAAAATGGGCAAGGCAAAAGCGTATAAGAAATCTGGAAAGGTCACATAACCATCTACTGATATATTATTCATACCGAACAAGCCCAAAACTCTATGCAGAGAAAGAAAATTAAAATTAAAGCTTTAAATCACAAGACCTGTTGCCAATCATAGTTAATGTTAAATCTCTACACGGAGAGGGAAAGAGAGAGAATGGTTAATGACCTAATTCTTCAATGTAGTCGCTTTTGTCATATCCATGAGGATCAAATACATCTTTAGAGAAACAAGACCCTATCTGGTCAATATCTTGATACCTCACTGCATGCAGCAAGAA
>JAYMTO010000777.1:0-10727 GCA_036898065.1 California macrophylla | reverse complement strand
TAGTGTTTCTCAAACCTTGGCACATACAAATTGCTAAACCATAAAAGTTCAGTGTTCCCGGTCAACATGAATCTTGTTGATAGTGACACATAATTCTTGTCTGGTTCTCATACACATGTTTGAGAGCTTTGCAATCTATACCAAACTGCTTATTTAAAATTAAAAACTCAAAAGGAACTTACTGGTAAGAATCAACCCAGTGAAGAGTTGTTTCGAAGAGGCATCAGTTACAATTGGAAATGATCGAGTTGCTTCAGCAAAACCAGGTGTTCCACATGATCTTATAGCATTGAAGGATTCACAAACCCATCTATGTATTTCGTTAAATGCATTGGTATTGATACCCCTCAAAACATCCTGCATAAACACTGTGTAAGTTTCCACAGATACTGAATACCCAAAAATCCACAGATAAGGGAAGTAAAACCTTGATGGTTGAGTCTATTTTAGACCAAACAAATTCATTAGCTTCCATTCTCAGGTGCTCATGGAGATCCTCATATTCTTCGACCCTTTCAGAATTCTTAGGTGGTGATGAAGATAAATGTATCCTCCTCCGAGTATTAACGGGTCTGATTGATTTTCTGTCGGACTTCTGAGGTGATGCCTTGTGAAGAACAAAGAAGGGCTGCAGAGAAGCAACAGAATACAAATATTGAACTTGCAAACGTTGGATTCGAGACCTCGATTGTAATCAGCTTTTAAAGAAGATGAAAAGCAGCAATAACGATGAAAGGAGTAACAAGTGACCTGGAGATCGTTGTCTGCTTTCTCGGTCGGCGGCGAATCGGCGGCATCTAAAGACGGTCCCATTGCAGTGATAGGAGGCGATAGAGAAGGGATTTGTCTCTTTGGATAGGTTTAGCCGGTTGCTGCCATCCATTTTGGCGGGAAACGCAATAAGGGGTAAATATGTAATATCGGTGGAACACTGTCCGAGTTGGGCTAAACCTCAAGTCCATTCAGGGCTCAAAAAACATACCCCTTAAGGGCCGAAAGAGCCCATGGGTTCATCATTTCATATTATAGTTGTAGGTGCAAGAATAAATGACATGTATTTTGGGAACATGATATGTTGAATTGTTATCTGGAGACAGAAGTTGTGATGATGGTTGCTTTGAGAGGACTCATTTTATTTATTAATCAGTCGCAAGCAAGCAACAGCTCATCACCGACCATGATTGGGATTGAAGGTAGGGACAAATTAGATATCAACTAAACTACAAATACGATACAGTGAGTGATGGTTGGTCCTAGTAATTGGAATGCTCGCCATTCTCACACCAAAATGGCTGGCTGGCTGGCTCCCAACATCCATACATACACATACTTTTCTTTCTGTTCCCTCGGTGGAGAGGAGGAGATTGGGATGCCAGTTCACAATTGGGCCCAATAAGCCAGGGGTCCACGACGTGTGTGTGGTGCTAAATTCGAGGATTTGAGGTCCACCACCACTCCAGTCCATGACACACTACTTCTGTCTTCTAATATGCATTTATTTATCGCATGTAATTAGAATTAAGTGGACAACAAATGTGTGAGTAGATGGTGTTTGGGCCTTGAGTGGTCAGTCTCAGTCCAGCCCATCATGTATTGTTGCTGTCACCTAACCTAACCATTCTTCTTCTTTTTCACTTCACTTGCTTCTTCTCTATCTGGGCACATTTTGTATTACTTGCAACTTGTCACCCAACTCCATTTCTATTATTGTAGATATATTCAAATATGCAATTTTATGAAGAAAATGAGATAGGAATTGAAGAACCTTGCTAGCTATCCAAGTGGGTCCAATGCCCATTACAAAGTTAAATACCAATGGCTCTGGCACTGTGAAAAAAGGGAGGTAATAGTACAATACAAATGTTGCTTACCCCACACCCACAGATATTTGACTGCTTGGGACTCGGGACTTTATAGACTTTCCTTTTTTTCTATTATGCGAAAACAAAGTTATTAGCTACTTCATTGATTTCAATTATTTATGTCTTCTTCAAGGAGGCCCTGGCCCAACCAAATCCAATCCAAACTCTTAAACTAAACCTTAAACACAATAGTTAGTAGCTAACAATGGAGTTTCCTATGATTACATCTCTCTCTTCCCATAAAATGAGACCAAGCCTGGGATTAGGGCTCCTCCACATCCACAACACTCCCTGCTCCCTCTTCCCAACACAACTCAGAAATACACTATCTTTTCCCTTTCAGACCACATAATAGATTGAAAGAAACCCAAATGGTTGTTGCTGTTGAGACAGAGGCTGTTCCTTGCCCCATGCCCTCCTTGTCTGTCTTGATTCATGCTTAGCCTTCTGGGTCTTCCCCATTTCACATATTTTGCTATTGGGGAGTGGTGACATCACTAACTTTGGTGGTGGTGGTGGTGGTTGGGGATGAATATTGGCGGCAGCGGCGGAGGGGTCGGGGTTGGGGCGCTGAGCGCAGGGATGATGATGAGGTCGCCGTTCACGGTGTCGCAGTGGCAAGAGCTGGAGCACCAAGCGCTAATCTTCAAGTACATGATGGCTGGCTTGCCTGTGCCTCCCGATCTCGTTCTTCCCATCCAGAAGAGCTTTGACTCCATTTCTCACACCCTCTTCCATCACCCTCCCAGTAAGAAAATTGACTTTTTTTCTCTCTATCCATTCAGATTTGTTATTTATTGCTTTGATCCTGTTTGATTGGGTTGGGGAATATTGGTTACTAGTGTTTTTGGTTTGTTTTTCAAAGTGAAGAATAAATGTTTTTGTTCTTTCACTTTATTTGTCTCTAATTTGGTGATAATGATGAATAAACTATCTGTTTGGGGATGTTTGAGATGTTATGTATAGATCACTAACCTAAGATTTGAAGTTCTTTTATCGGTTTAGGTTTAGCAAGTATCACTTCATTGATGCTATTTTTGATTCAGAGTTGGATCCTAGTCACGCCTTTGTTAAAAGATGTTATCAACATATAGTTTCTTGGTGAATCCGTTTTTGTTTTATAAGTTTTCTCTGAGATCATTATATCACTTAGTGTATATCTGATCCCCTCGGTGTCTATGCAGTGGGATATTGTTCCTTTTACGGGAAGAAGGTGGACCCTGAGCCAGGAAGGTGCAGGAGGACTGACGGCAAGAAATGGAGGTGCTCCAAAGATGCATACCCGGATTCCAAGTACTGTGATCGCCACATGCACCGTGGTCGGAACCGTTCAAGAAAGCCTGTGGAATCACAAACTATGTCACAGTCTTCATCTACTGTGACATCACTGACTGCCACGGGAAGTAGTGGCATGACTGGAAGCTTCCAGAACCTTCCATTGCATCAAACCAATAGTTCTGTTTCCAATCAATCCCACTATATTGATTCCATTCCCTTTGGGATCCCTAGCAAAGATTATAGGTATGCCCTCCTTATGCTGCTATACTCTTGTTTGCATTTGGAAAATAACTATACCCTTTGCCTACCTATTGTAAAAAAATTAGTCTTTGCCTCCCTGTTGGAAAAAACAACCTTAGTCTTTGCCCAAACTTCCTTACAGTTTTCTTATCTGCATTCTTAAATATGTTATTGGTGTTCATTTATGATAAATATGCAGAGTTAATAGTTCTCATACATGTGACAAAAGTCATTCTTTTTGGACCCATATTGACAAAATTATGTGGTAGGTGAGAAATAATAGCTCCTTCCCTTTGATTAATGGATTTCTTTCAGGAACTTTTAATTGTCTGCTTGTAGGATAGACGACGAGTTCTGTATTTTTGCAACACAGTTCTCATTCTTTTCCTTCTGTTTCCTGAGTGAAATCTGTTGAACAAGTCTGACAACCATTATAAATTGTCTTGAGCACGTAATAAATGAATGCAAAAGATAATGTTCCACCTTATTGGATTATGGAATGTAGATAGCACCTGCTACTAGCTAACAACATAAGGTTCCTTTTAAGTTTTATCCCAGTAGTCTTCAATTGTTCTGCTTTTTGCTTTAGTTTTTCAAACATATTAGTTTGCAGTATGAATTTATGAAGGCCTGATAAAAAATCATTTTTTTTGTATGCTGGGCAGATTTCTGGGCCCTGATGTTATTGAAAATAGCCATTCACTCTCCTTTTGGGACTGCTATCTATCTAGCTTTCCGTTTCTCTTTTAAATTCAGTTCAGATACTGACATCATTATTTGTCCTGAGCGTGCCAATTAGGGCATTGAATTGACTACCAGCAATCTCTGTCAGAAAGGAAACATAAGTGAAACTTGAAACACTAAAGGCAGTTTTCTTTTAATGAAAATTTCTTCTTGGTTTGACTATCTTAGGGTAGGTCTACAGAGTAAGCAACTTAAGGTGCACCTAAACAGGTTTCTCTCTACCATGTCGGTAAATAACATATGATCAACGTGTCTAATTATTCTTGGTTTGTATTGTATTTATGTTCTTCATACGGGGTTTATCTCTTTTTTGTTTACTTGAAGGGAGATGCCCACTCTGCTAAAAAAATTCCATTCTTCAGAGTGAAACTTCTCTTCTTTACTTTTAGACCACAGTTCAATAGATTGTGTATCAGAAGATCCACAAAATGGATGAGTCTTGGCATCTTTCACATGCAACCGGAGATAGCTTTTGGAGAACGGTTTATCTCTCGTGATAGTCTAGGTTCTGCTCAGCTTTAATATGTCAATTTATTCACCGAGCAACCAGATGTTTAAAGAGAAGGAATAAACACGGATTCGTATTGCTCCCTAGCTAGTGTACATGTTCTGAATTTTTAAATAGTTACACGTTCATATATGACAAGGGCTTTTGGATCTCCTTGCTTTATCTTAACATTTGTGCCTTGAACTCCAAGCATTGTCCGGATCTTTTTCTTTCATGGTCCTCACTACAACTTGCAATGACAATGTGCCGCTGATTCTTTTTTTATTCTGGAATTTGTTTGGCTCCTACTTTATGTGTAATTAGATAAGTTTATGTTGCTACCTTTATGATATACAAGCCGCCTTTACTTGGTTATAATCATTACCTAGTCATACTAGAATCGTATGTCCCGTTTAGCACTTCATATGATTCATTTATATTATCATGCAATTTTCAACTTTCCATCAGCTACATAAAATGTGTTACTTAGATTCATATTCTGAACTAAGATGTAGTCTTTAAAGAAGGAAATTTGATTTTTTTTTTCTTCCTGATCATGCTAATGAACAGGTATAATATGGAAGGCCTCAAACCAGAGAATGGTGAGCATAGTTTCTTCTGTGAAGCTTCGGGAAGCAACAAAGGTCTTCAAATGGAATCATTGGTGGAAAACACATGGTCTCTGATGCCATCTAGAGTCTCCTTGTATCCCCGATTGAAATCACGTGATATCTCGATGATGCAGAGTGATTATCCCCAGTATTCATTCCTTGCCAGTGAATTTGCATCGGGAGAGGCTGTGAAACAGGAGGGTCAGTCACTTCGGCCTTTCTTTGACGAGGGGCCAAAAGCCCGAGAATCCTGGTCTAGTCTCGAGGATGAAAGGTCCAACCAGATTTCATTTTCCACAACTCAGCTCTCAATGTCTATTCCAATGGCATCATCTGCAACAAGCTCCCACTCTCCCCATGGTCAGTGTGAAACTATGATACTTACTTTTTCACAAATTTATGTCAGAATCTTGAGTGCTTTATAAAAATTTTGTTGCAGACAATTGAGTGGCATGCATCGAACTTTCCAGAGCGACGCCCTCAGAATCAGAATCCCCGGGAGACTGTAGCACATTATATGTGTTGGGTTGACGTGTTTCCCATTATTTTCCATTGAGTCGTGCTTTAGTGTTTGTGGAAAAAGAACTATATTTACAAGCTTGAGTTTTAGGTGCGTAAACAAAATAAATTCCAGGGATATTGATTGTACTAAATGGAGGGAATGAATGTAGTTCTGAATTGTTTATATCTGATATTAGCAAGTAATGTTTTTGTCTGCAATTGGTTTTGGTGTGAGCCAGACTGCCAGAGTCGATAGTAGCGGCTAAGCACGATGCAATAAAATGAATGGCTTTGGAATTTTGGTGCTTGAAAAGGAAAGAACATGTGGTACAGCACACTTGGGAGTGTGAATTTTTGTAGCTTTTATCCCAAAGTAATTGGAAGTTTGGGACCATAACTCCACCTTCACATTAACCGAATTTGTCGAAAATTTAATATATTTGTAATAAAACGAGTATTCGATACTCTTAATTCAACAAATCTCAAATCTTATTTGTTCCTGAATTTGATACCTTGTATTTTTAAAAACAAGAATTATTTTGTGTCGACAAGCGTGCCCATAGGGATGCGTGAAGAAAGAGTGACGTAATTCTGCGGTCCACAGACAGCTGCCAATGAGTTTAGTTTAGACCGTGTCAGTAAGCGTCACGTGGTCAGGGGTGCGTGTTTCATCCGTACGGACGCGGGACCTTTTACTGCTACTTAAATTGGTATAGAGGTCCCCGCACACACCTTATCATTATGTGCTCCCTCCGGCCCATCTCGGGTATGGACTTATGGATCCAAATCCATTTATAGACCATCCCTACCATCCACAGGCCCCAAACATCAACACCCCATTATTCGGTGTCATCACGACCATTTAGTGATAGACGTCACTAGACAATAGCGAACGGATATGAGTTGGTTGGCACTGTAGTTTAATTGCGACAATAACACACGTATGTCGTTATTTAAACGTTATAGCGACGGATCATACTTTGTACATTAATACATTTCTGTTCATAATCATGACAGACCCAATTACGTACACTTATTTTCCTAGAGTGAAACTACATCATTGCGGTAACATTACCAAGCTTGACTTGCACTGATACATACATAGAATTGATACGGAATGAAATGCATACTTTATTTCATTGCCAGCAGCAAGGACGACAGATGAATATCAACTCTATTTCTTGGCATCAAACTCGATAACAATCTTGACACAATCTGGTTGCTTCACAGGCTCAAGTGCCTTGTTAATGTCTTCAAGTCTAATCTCATGAGTCGACAACTCATCCAGATTGATTTCCTGACAATTCAAGGATCATGCATCATATATAGTACTACTAGACACGAAAAACAAACTAAAATGGAGATATATCTTACATATATCGACCTGATACCTTTTGCATGCACTTGTCGACCAGAACGGGAAGATCAGATTTGATTCTGATCCCTCCGAAAATAGACCCTTTGATGGTTCTTCTTGCTTGCAAGGAGGTCATGTCGACCTCAAGGGTTGGGCGTAACCCTATTAGGATCATTATTCCTTGTCCTTGATCAATAAATATATATGTTCCATTCACCGCAACATAGTTATAATATATGAATTTGATAGGAAAGTCGATAAAATTAAGATTCAAACACACAACACATACATACCAATTTGGTGCAGGCAAGTGCTTCATTCCCCAGTTTCGGCACACCCGTGCACTCAACGGCACAGTGCACTCCCAAACCTCCCGTCAATTCCCTAACCAGCTCCGACACCGATTTGTCACCAGGATTTACAAAGTGGGCCATCCCAAATGCCTCTCCTTTTTCCTTCTTTTTTACATTTTTGTCTATCCGATGATTTGTGAAGCTCTCCCCATCCGAGCTGCTGCAACGACCTGCATTAATAACCAATTAATTAATTTATCATTAATAAAGCCATAAATATCGTAGGCGTGGACATTGACACGATCATATCAATTGAGTGCAAGTTTTCCATAAATCAGACTTACCCCTAACCCAACGGCACCGAGACCCAAGACAGCGACACTAGACCCTTTCTCAAGCCTGGCCACCCTCCAAGCGGCGCCGTAGCCGGTGGAGAATCCGCATGAGAGGAAGCTGGCGTGTTCCGGTGACATTTTGGGATCAACCTCGACGACAAAGTTGGAGTCCAAAACTGTATACTCAGATCATGTTGAGCAGCTAAAAAAATGGAACAGCTTTTGCCCTCTTACCGACATTCTCGAGGTACCATCTTCCCTTAGCCCATTATATGAAAACATATTCGTTAAGTACAAATTGGATTTTCCGGATTTGCAATTCTCGCATGCTTCACACTCCCCCACGTATGTTGGGATCACTACATCTCCTTCCCAAACATTCTTCACTCCCTCCCTAACGCTCTTTATCCCTCTGCACCGTGTAATGGCAAATAAACCCGACCGTACCCGGCGAGTTTTCTACGACAGGGCGGGTTCGGGTTCGAGAATTCTTGGAAATAGTTCGGGTATTTGGTTAGGTAAGGGTCGGATTCTCCATGCCCGAACATTCGCTCCATCTTCCATGTAAAGAAGACGGGTTTTTTTGACCCGGTCTGAATTTGCGGAGAAGACCCGTCGGGTCCCCGTCGAGTCCTCATCGAGTCGAGAAAAATCCATCATCTCTACATGTAAGATGAGGTAGAATTTATAGGGCGATTTTTCCCGCTGGGATTTGACGCGTATTACCAAAATCGGCTTGTTGCCATTCTTACGTGTAGCAAAAATATGACATACGCATCTAATATTTTTAGAATATAAAATTATAATTGATCATTTAGCAATTTTTAATTGAGTTGGTCCGATAATATAGTATTATAACTTGTATCTGGACACGAGTCGACTCTTGAATGATCCACATTACTTTTCTTCCTTTTTCTTGTAACAAAATATTATTTTTTATTGTAGAAAATACTCGTATCATTCATGAATATCTTGTTCATTCATAGCCTTCTATTATCCTCAAAATTCCTAATCTTCCTCTCTACGGGTTTCAAAATTCTCCTCCTCTAACAAGTCTAATGACCCTCAAAGCTCTTTAAATTTTATTTGGGATCAATTATTCTTCTAATGGATTATCCTCTAGCTCAGGGGCGGAGCCAGAACTAAAATCCAGGCTTGTCCCTAGACAATTATGAAATATATGGAAGAAAAAAAATCAACGATAACAAGTATATGAATATTACACAATAGTCATTTCAGTGATAATCAAAATTTTGAGTTCTTTTTATGGGATCAAACTGTAAATATGCCCATCTTCCTAAAATATTCATTTAGAGCCCGTTTTTCTAAAATATTAATCTAGAGATTATATTAGTCGTTCAGGTTGTTGAAACTTACAAGTATTTGGTTATTTGAATCTCAATTTTACCACATAATACTTAAACATTCAACCATTGTATATATAATTAGCACATAAAAAATAAATAAAAACTACACTCATGTTTTCAAAAATTATTAGTTCCATATAACAAAATTAAGCACGTTAGTCATATATTAATATACAACTTACTATATTTCCATAGAGCAAATTGCTGATATTTTTAAGAACATATTTGTCTCTTGAAACCGTGGACGAAATGTGGCATCACATTTGATGAGTACAGTACGATGCCAACAAAATCTAAGATTAAAAAATAATCTAACTATATATATAACAAGGATTATTATTGTCATAGTTTAACATATATATAACAAGAGTTAGAAAGCAAAATTCACATAAAACATCGAATAGGCAAATATTATCAAAGTAAACAAATATTTGTGGGGGACAAACACCCAAAACCTATATGAAATACGAGTAAACGAGGACGTGCAGACCTTCTCAATCTCATCAACTTCTATCAGGTTAGTTGGACATCGATGAAGATTTTTCCCAAATTGAGTTTCGGTAATTAGCCATTAGATGAAAATAATTTTTGAACTTTTGTGGGCAAATGATTGATTAAATAATTTACATCAACATATTATTCATCAATCTAGCGCACACAAGTAAAGCCCAATAGAGTGAGAATGAAAATAAAAAAGCGACATTTGATCTTGCAATATGTAATATATATATATATATATATTATTAATGTCAAGCGTTACGGGTAATATCAACCCTACTTACCATTTTACTAAACAATATCTTGTTAAGTGTATGTCGAGGGATACCCTTAACCCTTCAAGATCCGCCCCTACTAAGACTGTTCTTAAAAAAACTCAAACTATTTCTTGGAAATCTCCCGTCTTAAAAAAATGTCCACATTAGAACTCAAAAATAAAAATAAGTTTAAACGTGTGTTAGAATACAAAAATATAATTTATTTAAGTTCGAACTTTTAATTGAGTTGACGTTCCAATTACTAAATTTATACTTTTTATATCATCTATCTAATAAAAATTCTAAAGAGTTTATAGATTGAAAAGTGAATTATCGTGCCCAACACCTTCATGTCCAAGGACACGAGGCGACAATGGCTGCATGGTCATTAAGACATCACTGTGGCAGAAACTGGCGCATATCATCTTGAGCCGTACTTCGTTAGCCTTTGGTGGCTCTGCCTCGATGTTCTCCACCGTCATTGGCTTCCCCTCTCCCCAGTGCACGGCGGCTTCAATATCCACATTCCCAACAGTTAATTAACAACATTTTCATTAACACACAAACACATAGTATTCATAAGTACGTAATAGAAATGCACCGTTGCAGGTTAAGGTTTCGGGTAAGTCGACGCAAGCAGTCAAAGAAGACAAGGTTGGGAATATGATATTGTTTCGTTTATGATTTGAGATATACATGATGTGAAGTATTTATTTGTATATTATTAGAAGGTGGTTAAATTCAACCATTTCCAATTCCGACCCTGATAATTACTAGGCGACGATAGATGACTGCATTTTCAACTATTTTTGGCGAGTTCGGAGTCCATTTATTGCTTGCTTGATCATAATTGGCCATTCTAAAATTGCCTTTAAAAATTAAATGCTCCTATATATG
>JAYMTO010000776.1:0-10730 GCA_036898065.1 California macrophylla | reverse complement strand
ATGGTCAAAGTCCACTCCAAATTGTATATATACCCTCTCTTCTCTCACCAAATAAGAATCACCTTTCTTTTTTCTTGCACACAAGTTGGCTGCACCGACGAGCTAATGTTCACTCTAAGGTCTTATTGTATGGTTTGATTTGATCAAGTATATCTTAGCTTTAACAAATTGAAGAAACTTTGCTATTCTTTGACTCAAAAGTTCCAAAATTAGCATTAAAATAAATATCTACAATTGCAAATATAATTAGGATTTTTTTTTGTTAGTCTCTCTTTTTTATTACTATATATATAGTGGTTTAAGTAGGGGTGTTCATGGTCGGTTAACCTTTAAACTAAACCACTAAATGTGGTTTAAAAAATGAAAACTAAAATCAAACCAATATACAAAATAAATTGTGGTTTTTAACCATATGATTTTGGGTTTGGTTTGTGGTTAAAATCAAAACCCATAAATATTATGTGACTAATTTTTCAATATTGGGCTTTCATATAACAATAATTATTCAAACTATGGTTTATAAGAAGAAATATTTCATTAAAAAATCATTTTAAGTTTGTATATTATTAAGTCGATTCTAACAACAAAACAAAAACTCATCAACTTTTTTTAGGCCTCAATAACTATTGAACCGACCCTACTCAGAAAACTACGTTATCATCAATTTGATATGTACTTAACACAATACAATTCATGGTTGGTGGGTTGGCATAGCTCCAACTTGTTAATTCTTAGCTAAGGCAGCAAAAAATTGGTGAGGATAGAATTGTGGTCATTTGGTGAACCTATTTTAACTAAGGTATCTCATAGAGTATTTACAACGGGTAGCTATGATCGATCTTATGATCGGCGATATATGTTCATATCGTCTATATATGTTGTAGACATCGGTGATATGATTGATTTCAGGGTTAGAATTGGTTATATCGTCGATCGATACCAACGACTATTTCCTCTTCCAACGACTGCCCCAAACTTTGTATAAATTCATCCATTTTCTTTCATTTTTCACACACCAAAATCATGCAATCATCTACTATCCAAAAAATGGCTGACGAAAATTAGTTCAATCCATTTTATTTCAATTACTCACAAATTTTTGATTCATAAATCACACATTCAGAAATTACCACCAATTTTTATACCCAAAAAATGGTTGACGGAAGTTAGTTCAATCCATTTTATTTCAATTACTCACAAATTTTTTATTCATAAATCACACATTCGGATTCCTAATACTCAATTTCCCAATGATCATCTTATTCCAATGTCAATTTTCATCAATCCAATAACAACTCAAAATTTTTCCAATCGAATGCTCCATATATTCCTTAATTTTAAAACCAACCCTCCCAACCAAAATAAATCTAAGTATGCAATAATACGTTTAACGACCGAGAACGTCAAGAATGACTAAATTATGATGCAAGCATTTACTTGAGCTCTCAAGAAATTGGAGTACAAATATACATCTCATATAGATGACCAAACTCTTGCTCGACATATGTTTAAAATTGAGAAGTGCAATTCTCTCGTTCATCAATCACCGTATCAAACACTCTCCGGCACAATCAAGAGAGGCTTTTGAGTATGGTGGAGTGAAGAAAAATCAATTACATTGAGGTGAAATCTTGTCTTTTAAATTAATGAGGACAATTTTGTTATTTTATTAAAAATAAGTGGTAGTATAACAAACTTTTGGACGGAATACATAATAGTTTAAATTAAAAAAAATAGATTACCCTTCCAACAAATTCGAAACCTATATATAATTAACTAAAAATTACATTTACATAATATAATTATCTAAAATTATTCTCATTAAATGTCATGGTACAAAAGAGACCTAGAAGTGGAGTAAAGCCTAGAAAATCCAGAACGGTAATATATAAGTATCAATTTAATCTTCATTAGTCAGTGTGGTCTGAAACAAATTCCATTAATTAGATTTTCAAACGTCAAAAACTTAATTTTCAGAAAAATAATTAGATTATATTATGCATTGAATGAATGACATTTATATATCTCTCTCAACGGTTAAATTCCAACGTCTCTCTGGTTCGCTCCTTATTTTTCGTCACCAACCAGACCCTTCTCTCTGCCACTATTCTATTTCCACTCCGCTTCCTCTGTTTTCGTCTCCTCCTTGACACCAACATTTCTCTAATTTTATGTAATGTGTTTTATTTGGGATTCTCTATCTCTATCACAGAGACAGACAAATCTCTGGAAATATGGGGTTGGAGTTGCAGAGATGGGTTGAGCTGTTTGGGTTTTGTGGTGTATGATTGATAATCTATAATGGGGTTGCTCTGTTTTATCTCCGCGTGAAAGCAAATCAATTTATCCATTTCTAGAGACCTACGGATTGATTGATTGATTGAGAGAGAGAGAGTTGAATCAATCCGCCATGGATGCCGTGAGGTTGCTATTCTCTTCAATCTCTCCACCCATCATTGGAGTCGTCATCCTCATCTTCTAAGGGCTTCTCTTCCTTGTCCCTCTCTTTGATTTTATTTTTATCAATTTCTGTTGGGATTTGATCCACTAAAACCCAAAAACAAAATAGTAAAATTCCCGTTGAAATGGCTTCTTCACAGGTGGAGGTGGCCTCCACCGCGCCGTTCGGCTGCGTCCTGAGGGACCACAACCGCAATGAAGGGCGGAGGGAGAGGTGCAGAGACCACAACGATCGACCCACTAACGCCAATTTCGATAAGGACCTCAAGCATCTGGTGAGAGACCATGGTTGCATTTCAGTTACCGCTGATTCCGCCCCTGACGAGAACTGGGTCGGCACCGGATCCGACCACAAGAAGAGCCTCCGCCTCCAGAACAGAGACTCCCCCGAATCCTCCTCCTTGAGCCACCGCCAGACACGGGTCCTCGACCGTTGGGCCGCCAAGCAAGCCCGAGATATCGTGTCCACGATCGAGAAGGAGGCAGATATATTCTCGCCCTCAGTACCCACTTCCTCCACCCTGGAAATGGCTGCGTCACCTACCAGCAACGATAATTCCCCGCCCGCGTTCGAGGGTTCCGCCAGAACCTTGAACCGCGGAGCGTCCTCGCTGGTCCAGATATGGGAGGCGAGGCTCAACCATCGCATCAGCAGAACTACCTCTGGGTTAGAAAACAATTCCCCTGTCGAGCTCTCTACCGCCTCCGACATCGGTTCCTCCCCGGAGCTCGACTCCGGACCGTCCAATGATCAGGACTCGTTTGTGGACTCAGAGCCTGATAAGATCACACCGCCATCTCATGCTCAAGTTGATCAGAAGCAACCCTCTGCTCAATCCCTGAATTTGGACGAGAGAGAGAAGGAGAAAGAGAGGGTGAGAGTCGCAGACATCATCAGGAGGCTGACTGATCATGATCACGAGCCATCCCCACACGAGGGCTCCCCTTCCCGGGACCAGCCCTCCCCCGAGTCAAGGGTCAACTTCACACATGTTGTGAGCTCACCAAGACCCATCAGGGGGAGACAGGCCTTCACTGATATGCTTACGAGTATGGAGCGCAATCGCCGAGCTGAACTCAACACATTAGGAGAGCGTCACGTTGTGTCCAAGTTTCCCCAGCGAGGCCGGAGCCGGATTCAGGTCAATAAATGTACCTAACCTACAATGCAGATTGATTTCAGTTTCTTCTTGATGTTCATATTGTTCCTTTGCGTGTGCTGTGTAGTCAATGCTTAAGCTTAGAGCCTTGCAGCGTGGCAAGATGGGTCAGGATCAATCTCGCAATCCTTCACCAGGGAACAGAAATCTCCCACCCTCTTCTTCCTCGAGCATCATGCATCTAAGGTTCTGGACCAATATGCATTCTACTGTGTAGTCTTGTGTCTGATGCAATAAACATTTGCACAACTTAATGGAGTATTATGAGAACATTCTGAACCGTAGCATAAGTTTGTTTCACATGGCATAAGCACTAACAACTGGGAAGAACCGGCACATTGTTGTTATATAAGTTTTGGAGTTTCCTAGACTTCAAGTCATTTGAGAAACATCACTTATCGAGTAGGAAAATCTTAAACCTTGTTTCCTTTTGTCTTCTTTCTTACTCTATCCAGGGAGAGATTTAACACCGGGGGTGTTAACAAGAGGACAGCGTCAAGTGACAATGAGAATCCAAGAAGCTCTGGCAAAGAACATATAAAGGATACCCAAATCACAAGCAATTCTTCCTCATCCATTCAGCATAAAGAAGAAAGTCGTCGCCAACAGACTGACCAGCTCAGTACATGCTCACTACAGCATTCAGTGTCACAAAGAACAGAAGGTCATTGTGAAGAAGCCAGTTCGTGTTCTGATGAAACGAGGCGAGGAACAAAAACGCACCCTAACATCTCCAAATTGCAGGAGATTGTTACATCTTCAGTGAAGCACTCGGTGTCACAAAGAACCGTAGATGTTCCTGAAGAAGGCAAGTTGCTTTCAGACGTAAGGAGGCAAGGGAAGACTAGAACACAGACTAGCATCATCCCCAGCGCACAAGAGACTGTTACATCTTCAGTACAGCACTCAGTGTCACAAAGAACAGAAGATCGTCTTGAAGAAGCCAGAGTCACATGGCAAGGAACAAGTTCCTCCGAGCCTAGCCATCCCAAAGTTGTAGAAACTGAAACTATAACGTTGTCAGTACATCACTCTGTGTCACAAAGAACTGAAGATGTTGACGAAGATACCACATGGCAAGGAACAAACGTGGAGGCTATCATTCCAAGCATACAAGAAGTTTCAGACGCAAGTGCATCAATCAATGATGATGGGTATGAGAGTGAAGTGATAGACGAGCCAGAGGTTTATGACCAGCAGCAACCTGAAGCTAATTTGGACTGGATTAACGATATCTCTCGCCCACGCAGTTATTGGGAAGACCTAAGGCAAGAATGGTACAATGAGATGCTCAACAACAGTTCAAACGACGAGGAAATTACTAGACTCATCAAAAGGTATTACATCTTTTACCATGATTTCTTTTTACCATTTGCTTCCAGTTCTTCATTACAAATATAGTTCGGAATGAAAATATGTGAAACTATACATCACATATGAACATAACTCATGCATCCATTTTTTTACTTAGGGAGCATATGATCAAGTTGTAATTGAGTTGCTTTGTTGATATTTTCAATCCATATCTGCAGGAAAACAGTTTCATCTTTTCTTGCTAGCGGCTTCCGAGAGAGAATGGACAGGTTGATGATATCTCACCATGAGATACAAACAAATGAGGAAGAACTAGATGAGGACACAAGTCCACGTAGAATGGAACAAATAAGGTTGTCTTACTTGCAGAGAAACGCACATCAAGAAACCAGTGATGGAGGAGAAGAACAGCAAGACCAACAAATAGAAGAAGGGTACGACGAGGAAGAAGAAGATGAGGAGGAGGAAGAAGAAGATGAGGAGGAGGAAGAGGAAGAAGAAGAGGAAGGGATCTCAACATCGTCACAGCAGTTTCCTTCACCGCTACTGAGAGCATGGAGTTATCACGATAACGATTCTGATCAAGTTGCATCAACAGCATCACCATCACATATACCTTCACAATCTCCACCTTTCTATCAGGGAGGCCACCACTTCTCTCCTTCCAGGAATAGTTCTTCAATTGTGAGTTCCCTTTACAGTTTCTTAGCATATTATAAGCTACCTTAGTAAAGATCCCTGGAAAATAAATCCTATAACTTTGCTTGACTTGCAGGAAATGGAGTTAATATACGATTTGAAATGCCATATGGAGCAAATGCACCACGAGATGTCCGAGCTAAGAAGCACAATAAAGTGTTGTGTAGATATGCAGTTCAAACTTCAAAGCTCCATTAAACAAGAGGTTTATACAGGTAAGTGAATTACTTATCAAAAAAAAATACAGGTAAGTGAATTCAACATAGGAACTAAAAGTAAAAGTGGTTCAAGCAAGCCTGGAGGAAGGAACCAATTCAACTATTGATGTCATATAAACTGTGAATCTACCATTACAGCTCTGGAGGAAGGCAAGAGGTCAAGTAATAAATCACCAAGGAAAGGCAATTGCCGAGTTTGCAAAGAAAACAAAGTGGATTCACTTTTATATAGGTAATTTGCTTCTTCGTGGATCGGAACTTGAGTACTGAACTTGTGGAGCTGGGACTCAGATATCATTTCTCATGTCCTTTACAGATGTGGGCATATGTGCACCTGTCTCAAGTGTGCACATGAGTTGCAATGTTGTAGCCGCAAATGTCCAGTTTGTCAAGCTCCAATAGATGACGTTGTCCGGGCATTTGCAGACTATTAGAGTGGTGGGGAAAACGAGCTCTTTCACCAGTGGAACGCCTGTCGCGGAACTGGAACTGGAGCTGGGAATTGCTTCAAGTAGGGGTTGGACATGGGAATTCAGAAACTCTCTTTTAACATCACACATGGGTTCTCCTTTGCTTGCACATAACATAACATAACATCTGAATACATGACTTTTAGTAGAGAAAATGCCAGTTAACAGATCTCTCTCTGTTGTTTATACCTTTCTCTTTTTTTTCTTCCTTAACATTAACAACCTTTAAAAGGTTCTCTTCTGGAGATATATACATATATATATATATCTTTGTACTTAGCACTTTGTTTATTATACTGATACAGATTAATGAACTAATTATGGTCCATTGGCTATTTCTTGTGCATTATTCATACAAAAACATTGCCATGCGCTCTATGCTTCCAAGTAGGCACTGAAGTCCTCTTTGGCCTTGACCAACCTCCCAGGCGACGACATTGAGAACCTGACATGGCGAACTGATTCATGCGACTTCCTCCTACCCGTTGCGTTCACATTCTTCAAAACCCCCTTCACTTGTTTGTCAAAAACAAAAGCTGCTCTCACTGGAGAGCTGGCGTCGTTGGCGCCGCCCTGTATCAGCTCCAGCGGCAGATCAAAGTAGAGATTGAAGGAGTCTGACGAAGAAACCCACGACCCACATTCAAATTTCTCCATGGAAACTGTCCTGGATGCCACATTTTGATGATCAGCCTCTGTATTAGATTTGGATCCTTGCTTTCTTTGTCTCACCGGCTTTCCCTTCCGGAATCCGGGGAGGATCAAGCAGAGCCAACCGCACTTGAACACCTTTTCCGGGTCCTCTTGGACCACCAAAACATCCTTGGAAGTGCGATTCACGTTCTCTTCATCCATATTGTTGGCATTTGCTTTCTTGTGCAGAAGATCAAACTCATCGTAGGCCACAGACGCTCTTCCATCGCCGCAGGATTTGCTCCTCCATAAGGGACTAGTTTGTCTGGGAGACGCGTTCTTCTTGAACAAGAAGGATGGCGAGGAAGAGGCTGAGTTGGGGAGGCTGCAGCTCAGGAACTTGGGGTCCGACATGAGAGATGGCTCTTTGAAGGATACTGATATGGGATCCACTGAGATCTGTCTTTCCTTTTGGTTTTGGAAATGTTGAGGTTCTTCTCCCACGTCATGGAAATGCTCGTCTGTAACTGGAAACGCCATGCCTATCAAAGAGGACACAGAATCGACAAAGTTGAAGTGCTTAAAAATGACTTTGCATGAGACATGAAGTGGGAAGCATGTAGTTAGTGATTTACATGTCTTTTTGTAATTGCTACATAACATTGAATTCAATGTCTTCACTAGATGATTATACCAAGGATAGAGCTGACTTTTGCACATTGCTCACAATCTTAAATCCTCCCCAACATGACCAACACCAAGTACCCATAACATCGAAAATACTTTAAAACTCACTTCAACTTAAGGATCGAAAATCCAATATGTCCAATTTTCAAATTCGATATATTGCGATGACATAGCATGAAACAAATTGTTGATTCTAAGTTTCATTTTTTTCATGTGTCTGCCTTCTCGATATATATGCATTTGTCATATGTATAAAAATAATGATCAATTTGATGCGCTAAAACTTGAAAGTTAGGTGTTGCATGGCCTGAAACAAAGATAGAATTCAATATTGGTAACGACTATAATATTTCATACATAACTAGCTTAGTGGACACTTTTCCAAATTTGGGAAGTAGGACACTCGTTTTGAGACAGAGAAAGTATATGTCTATGCGAAGATCGATGGGGTTTCTCCAAATGACGGCTAAATTTGTTATACAAATGTCTGGTCTGCTGTTGTTTTCAGCAGCCCAAACTATGGCACCACAAACAGCCTCACCCACTATACCATTACCAACTAGAGGTAGAGGGGTGTCATAATGATGTTAGCATCTAGGATTTGTATGGTAGCATTAGCCCTAATTGTCTTATATACACAATACAACCAATCATTGACAATGCAATGATATTTCATTACATTAACAAGGATTTGTTGTGCTGCAGCTGCTGTAACTGTTTACAACTCTGTTGAATAGGTATGATTTTTGGGTAATGGAAGCTGATGATGTCCTCAATGTTGTTGGAAATTTATTTAATTATGCTTTGAATAGTCTTCATGGCTTTGTTACAAGAAATAGTGTGTCTGATGAAAGGTTAGGTTTGTGATCAGTGTTGGATAAGAAAGAATACATGGTTGCTTGATTAATTAAGCATCAAATGCAACAAAAGTAGAGTCATTATCGATAATAGAAGAGTTTTGCACTCAATCACCATATTACGTCACTTTATTTAATGTTTTATCATTATGGTTTTAATCCTAGAAAAGGATCCCACTTGGTGCTCTCTTCTCAACATTGTCTTGTCTTTCCAATTTGTTGTTGATTTATATGAAAGCATCTCAAGACTAAATAACATTAATTTAGTGATTATTTTGATATAATTATATCACTTTTTATCTAATAATTTAATATAATTTTTGAATTTATGATTCATCTTTGTTTTCTTCTTCTTTCAGATGTTCTTAATTTACTAGTATGATTTTTCTGTATTGGTAGTTCAAATATCAGGTCCACATATAAGATAAAGAGTTAAATAATGATTACTTATTTGCATAGTTAATCTATTTAGAGAGTACATATGAGATGTAATGTGATACTAACATTATTGATAAATATTATGAGTTATATAGATATGTTGAGGTTGACCAGGATGGGGTAGGTCAAACTTTGAACAAATGGAGGTCATGGATGATTGGTATCAGATTTGAATTGGGCAGAGAGGCTGGCTTATTATCACAACAGACAAGTCATGAACACAAGTAATTGATGTTTTATTAATTATTTATACTATTCCCAATAAAATATAGATAATAGTTTGCTGGAAATTGATACCAAATCAATCACATAATGGGAAAAATGGATTTATTATTCTTTTAGAAATATTAATATCATATGTTTTCTTAATCAATCATCTTTATTAAAATAATAGGATTGGTGTCCAATAAAAAAACAAAAATGCTTTTCCACCACCTTTCTAAGTAATTACATTGCATTTGGGTTGGAAAAGAGAGAAAATTAATAAGAAACTTCCTTTCCTTTTTGGAGTATTGCTCAAGTTAGTGTCATAATCATTTTTATTGTTTTAAATGTATTTTACTTATCAATATCTTTAAAAAAAATCTATTAATTTGAGATTTTACTTAAGGAAAGTGAAGTAAATATTTGTTAGAAATAAACAAAGACATGTTCCTTGTCTCCCACAGTGTTGTTATTTGCATGCAACCTTAGCTCCCATGTGCTCACCTCAAAAACCTACACACCTTACCTTGTAATAACATGGCATCAACCTTTGTCCTCACTCCTCTTCTCCCCCAATCCAATCTGCAAATCTATTGACCGTTGATGGCTCCATTGTAATTCAACCTAACCAGCGAAGCCACATGGGGGACCCCCAAGCTCCAATTGGCTCAACCCAACAATTGAAATAAATGAAAAACCAAAGTTGCTTATAAGTTTGTGTTATTTGATACAGATCAGCATCAGAATACTTCACGGCCCCACCTCTCAATCCAGCTGTCACCTCCCCCCACAACTTTTCCTTCCCATTCTGCCCCTCCCACAGTGGGAGGTCTCAATGATTGGTGGAGGGCAGCGGAGGTCATTTGTTGGCTGGTGAGAATGAAGTGGTGGGGGCGTTTTGGTAATATAGCTGGAACCAGAGGGGCAGTTTGGTGGCAGGTATGTCTATATGATGATGGCAAGGTCTCTAGCATTATGTGCCTTAATTGGGAGAGACAGTTGTCTTTACAACAGTTTTGAGGTCGACTTCGATTTGGAGATAGATATTACTCTTAGCAACAAAGTAAGTAGTAACTAACATATCATCACAAACAAAGAGTTGGATGATTTTAAGATATTTTGTTATTTTTCATGATCATGCACCACTTTCTTGTCTGATTTCTTGTCTGTTGTTTAGCTTTTGCTTAATTCGAAGAAGAAAAAAATATGGGTTACTGGAAATCCAAGGTTCTTCCTAAGATCAAGAAAGTGTTCGAGAAGAACAACGGCGCCAAAAAGGCTGCAGCTGCCGAGGCTACCAAGTCTTTTGATGAATCCAAGGTTTGTGTGTTTATTTCAAAGTTGAAGCCAAAAAATACATGTTTTCCTCATGTTTGGTTCATGGTTTCAGGAGGAAATCAACAAGGAGTTCGAGGAGAAGAAGGCTGAGCTCCAACCTAAGGTGCTCGAAATCTATGAAGCTTCCTCTGTTGAAATCAAGGTTTGTGATCGATTCTTTGTGAAGATAACATATGATCAAGTGACTTGATAGACTGACAACTCTGTTGTTTCTTTCTGGTTGATGAACCAGACTTTGGTTAAGGAACCCAA
>JAYMTO010000775.1:0-10732 GCA_036898065.1 California macrophylla | reverse complement strand
GAATTTGGGTGATGACGGTGGAGGACAACCCATGTTTCGAAATGTTGAAAAAATACTTATGAGTACTGCAAGAAGGATATAGTCATAGAGAAGAAAAAAAGGTTGCAGAGAGAAAAAATGAGTTGATTTTGACAAAACGTTGAAGATGCAATTTTATATCGTGGAATTATATTTTTGATGTCAAGAGATGGAAGAGAAAAAATTATAAAACAAAAAACAATAATATTTTTAATAATTTATCAAATATAAATATACTTTTATTTTTAAATTCAATAATTTCAAACATACTTTTCCAATTTACTCGTTAAGTAAATCATATATGTCGCAAAATAAAAAAGTAAATTGAAAAGATTAATGGATGTCATGACGTTGACTCACCCTCGAGGTAAGAAATCTCTACTTGGTGCAACTTCATTGCATATTCGCAGTTAATTTTATACAAGTGACTCATTTCACAAACAAAAGCTCAACTTAAAAATGAATTGTTGAACTATAGAAACTATTTTTAAGTATTATTTGACCTCCACGTTAAAACTAAAAGAAAAATACCATTTCAGATCACGGGCAAGGGACATGGTCTTCAAAACATTTAATGCCAAAATTACCCTTCAAATATTATTTTTAACATCCATCCTGCGAATTATCAAATCGACTCCCATTACAATTGCTCTTGTTATAAACATTGGCATGTCAGTTTTTTTGGATTTGGATATCAATTCATTCCATAGGGCAATATCCAAAATGTTACCCATTCATGTACATTATTACTATTCGCTGTTTTTGGAGCCAAATGCAATGAAATTCACACTGACATCGTCCGATAGCGACCATCGTCCTGTCAACGGGTTGTATGTCATTCCAGCTATCTCTTTTACCTGGACAAACTCACCCAAAACAGCAATCAAGGTCATACATAATGCAAATACAGATATGAGATGTTTAGCGGGATTATCATTATTTCGGTATGCACTTACAGATATAGAAGCTCGTTGTAGGATCAGGACTAGTTCTTCAGGAGTCAGGAAGCTTGACCACTGATGTGTACCCCTTGGAAGCTGTTAAACATCAAATAGTACCGTTACTCCAAAAAGTTTAACAACCGGAGCAAAACCCCGAAGAGGTGCGATAGTGTAGCTGAATCAGGTCTTGAGTTTCATCTAAATGAGTGTTAGCCAACCAAACAAAACACTGCAATTCCGTAATAAACCTATTCTTCAGATACGCTGGAATGCACATTGAACCCAAAAGAAAGTATGATAGATACAGCTATAAGAAACATGCTTTTAGTGTTTTCTTCAGAATTGATTGCGTGCTAGGGCCAATGTCAGGTACAATGGTAAAAGACTTAGGCTGTCCCGTGCACAAGTTTTGTCTCGAGCAGCCACTTAAGACAAATACATCAAGCCTTATTGCATTAGGACCTTATTCACATAACACCCCTTGCAGGCCCCGGTTTGCTGGGATTGCATCATCGAGGAATGAGCTTTACATTTGTAAACTTAAAGACAATGTGATAATCCTTCTATTTAGAGATTGCATACCTGATGTGATAATCCCTCTACAGTATTGCATGCTAAAATCATGTAACTAATACTGGGAAACGTGAATCGATTGTGAGGATCTCAAGAATCACAATTCATTTACGTGCAATCTTCAGAAGGCACATAAAAAACATTAAATTGAAATTGAAACATTAAATTATCAGCAAACTGAATTAGAAAAGTATCTTAATCATAGATTCACAACAACATTTTCAACTATTCTGAAGTATGAAGACCAAGTTTATCACTGAAGCATGAAACTTAAAACTATGATCAATGTGAAGACATCTAATCAATATTTATGAAGCTTAGAACAGTCAAGACAAAAAAGCTGCATTACGTGGTATGGCCAAGATCAACATGGCGACTAATCCTAAAAGCAATCTAAAGAAACTACAACAGAAACTCGGAAGAAATATTAAGTTGCAGAATGAGTGAGAATGATACCCAATGGAGAATATATTCTGCGGCAACAATAGTCGTAGCATATGCCCTCATAGACCGGTTAATTGTTGAAATTACAGTAGCTCCATCAGGAACAGTTAATGCTGACAAGGACTTGCAGAACTCAGCAGGATTTGCTACATGCTCAATCACCTTCAGGCAGCATTATTCAAACAAATCAGAAGCAAATTCAAAACCAGTTCAAATACCTTTTCAAGGGAAGCATCACACAGAATTAATCCACACTTAGCATGCTGTTGACAAGCTACTTTACTAATTATTGCAGCATATCTAGTCATATAATGTTAAACTACAGACAATACTTAAAAATTCTTCAGAACATAAGGATGCAACACTTGAGAGAGAGAACCTCTAGAGAAATGACAGCATCAAACTTCTTTTGTTCATCGACCAGCTTTTCCGTCCATGGAAAAATATTCATTTGGATCAAAGGTTGCAATAAACAAATCATTTCACATAACATCAATAATCAAGAAATTCCCAACAACCACACACATTTCAAACATTCTTACGGTATGACATGAGCAGGAGTAAATGTATCCCAAACATTTGTATTTCATCTACACACTGCCAGATTGGCCACATGTCCAATGAGCAAACTGTAAACAAATTCAAAGACTACATGGTTTTCCAATGTACGATCTGGAGAGTACTCATGGTTCTTGGCATATAAATAACATAACTGCATTATCACTTGTTTGGCCAATGGTTGAACATGCTCCAGAAATGTCCAAAAATGCAAATAGGTTGAGTTTTCATCAGTAAGCAAGAAACGTGAAGAGCCTACCTTTCACCAATACTATTATCTATCTTGAAATATGCAATAACGATGCTATGAATGTTCAAAAAATGACATGCGTAAGTGATCAGAAAGCTTGGCATATGGAGTAAATAAACAAGATCAGCATGTACCAGCTGTTGTGCAACAGTACTCGATGCTCGAAGTCACTGGATCCAAATCCTGCAGACAAGTTATAGTTAGTAAATTAACATATCCTAGTCTGAAAGACATTTTCTTGTACATTATTTTTCTGATTAAATACTAAATTTCCAATTTAACAAATATTCATAAGTGACTGAACATCACTCTAATCATGTTGTTAGCAGACCACAATAAGCATAAAAGGAACTCTGGGATATGGAAACCATGAATAAGGGTTCATATATTCGAAAATCAAAATTCCTAAATCGAATTTTTGAGCATTTTTCTCCATTCTTAGATTCAAAAATCAAGAACTCTAAATTGGAGGACTTCATTTGCTCAGACCTAAATCAAATCGACGCACCCCATACCAACCCCAATTTACGAACAAGGAAGATTATACTTACCGAATATTTCCCGCATCCAACAAATCTTCTACATGGATTTGTGTTTGTCCACGACTTCTTAACTAAAGCATACAATTCGCAACGACACTTGAAACAATCTCCATCCATCTTCTCCTTCTCTCTGCATCCTCTCTATATCCATCCACTGCCTTTTTGTCGCACCACACTTTGAAGGCTTCAATTTATGTTGAGGAACATTCTTTGACTTTAGGTGTGGTTACAGTTACAATGATAAAAGGTCAATGATGAATATGTTATGGGTCTGGATCCATTACTCATATATCGTTCCTAATTGGAGGTTCAGAAGGAATAAACAAAGCATCTAGATTCATAGGATTATCTGTTAGATTATTATGTTAGATTTAGATTGGTTTGAGTTACTAGTTTTGGATTATAATTGAAACTCTCTATTTGGAGTTAGAATAGGAGCCTAGTTCTTTTTTATCTTTTAGTTTGTATTTAAGGCAACTGGATGAATGAAATAAAGTATCAAAATTATAAACAAAAACCCAAGTCGAAAAGCTTACATATCAAGTTCTCTCACTAATTGAGCTTAACGAGATCCGAGAGCTCTCTTGTTAACTGAACCATCACCATATCCTATAACTCGATCCAAGTTTGGGACCGTCTCAAAACAGTATTTTGCATGTGCAATGAAGGCAGAATCAACATTTCATGGTTTTGTTTCTAGGAGAACGGTACTTGATTTTTGGCCATCAAAAAACATTTTCAAATCACTATTGGCATAAAAGGCATGACTAGATCCATATAGAAAATAAATGATTGAATAGAGCTTTAATGAACAGTTAATGGTGTTGTTTTATCCGAACATTTATATTGTACCAACCTTGATTATCGCGAGCTCGGTTTGATCATCCTTTTCCCATTTTTCCAAGTAACCCGCTAGCAGAGAAACTTAAATGCAGAAACAAATACACATCAACAAACCGAGTATCAAAGAAATTGGGCCAAGTAGAATCTCGATATGGGTAAGATTTTTCAGTTTTGGATTGGTCGGTCTCGTCGTTTTTTAGATTTTTTATGGATTTTATGCTCCCCCAAGTATTAATGATACCATGTTTACTTACTGTTTTGTCTATTACCTTTGTACAAGGTACAATATTCTGGTTATAGTTTTGTTGCTACTAGAGGGGCTGACACAAGTGAGTTTAACCTCAATGGAATAGGTTGAACATGAATCAAGGATTCACTAGCACCTAAAAATGATTCTTTCACACAAAAATGGATTTCGACATCATGCTCGATGTTTAACAATATAAAATCAATGAAATATTCAAATTTAGTTCATTCCCTCAAAGCATTTTCCATGGTATCTCTTGGATATCTAAGAGATCTCTAAGATCCATGGCACCTCAGCCAACTTAAAGAAAACTGTAGAAAATTTTGACTCTAAGGGCTTGCAAACTACTATTTACATCTATACAAGTGTTATTTAAATCTTAAGAATTCAAATCATAAAAACTACATGGAGATGTAATATTAAGAATTCAAATCATAAAAACTACATGGAGATGTAATATGCAAACTACAAGAGATATTTGAAATTGATACCTCACATTCCTCACTTACTTCTAAACTTATGCTTGAATCATGAGTTTCTTGTTCCGATGTGTCACAAAAGTGTTTGGAATGGTCATCCTCTATGTAAATTGCTTGGTTGTGTAGAGCTTTCTTGTTCACCAGTTGCATGAGGCTATATATTTGTTCTTGAATCACTCGACTTTGTTCTTTCGCTTCTTCAAAAAACTCCATTTGATTCGCCATGAAATCGTGAAGTTCGTTTTCCAATTATAACTCTACTTGGTTACCTTGATCAAAAGTGGAAGTGTCCTAATATTGACCGTAGGCACTTGAATGCACATGATACTTACAATTATAATCCCAATGATCATTAACTCCACACGAATCATAATAAACATTATCATAATACAAATTGCTCATCAAGCTAAAATGCAATGAATATATTAACAAAAAAATTTACACAAACAAAAAGACATAGTCTTAATTCTCATTGAAATCAATAATGTTACCAAATTCCCGGTAACGACGCCAAAAACCTGACATGGCTGAGTTATACCTCACTCTCGTGACACGGCGGTGTACCAGTCAAGTAATAAAGTGGGTTCTTGCGAACCCGAGCTATCAAATTCCAAGGGAATTGGAAAGGTGTAAGCACTAGCAACGTCAACCGTTCAATTAATAACTCGATTCAGAAAGAATTTTTGTTTTAGGAATGAAAATGCAACTAAGTATATAATCTAATTAAACAAAAAAATAAAAATAAAATGAAGTTCCAAGGGTGAGAGAACTTCTAGGGCAAGCAGGATCACGAATGCGAGCTCAGACTATTGATATTCTCGTCAATTGAATTGATTATGTGTGAATTTCTACGAGCTAACAGAGCCTCTCTAGAACTATCCCTAGTTCTCTCTCGAGAAATTAGGGACATATGATCTCTAACCACCTACCTATTTCTAGCTTAGGTGTAATTAGGTCTCATGCAAAAAGAGTTTTGAGACCCTTTAGCCTTTAGGTTGTCGCCCTATTTCCATTACTCTTTTGCTAACCCTACTATTTGTAGCTAGGATTTAATCTCAAGTCTTAGTGATCTAGGTCTTCCTAAATCCCCCATTTCTCAATTGTTTGGAGAAAGAAAGTGACAATTATCAAAGTAATTAAGAAGATAAAGCAATAAGAGCAAGAACACTAAGAAGATTTAACCTATAACTCACAATATCATCAAATAACTTGTTAGCCAATATCTCATGACTAAACCTTTAATCACCCAACCAACGAATTGGCCAAACGAGCATGGAAAAGAGAGGAGTTGAAAGATACAATATTCAAACAAAGGGAGGACTCACAACCATGAGTTAGGCCTTTCATTTTTCCGTGAGGTCATGGGATTAAGTTCATATTCTCCATATTTGAATTTTTTAGTTCTCTTCGATTTGTTGCGGGTTTCGTCTCAATCGAAGTTCGTATGAGGAAGTTATTATGGCTTTTGCAAAATTAACACGTGCTCTAAGACTATAAACTAATTATTTGCTTTATTTTCTATTATTTGGCCATAAAACCTACGCATCATCATAATATACACATGAATACATAGAGTGTAGAAAATAGATGATAAAATTAAAAAAACAGGATGAAATATACTGTAACAAACTATATGTTGTAGACCCTAATAAAAATGAAACACCTACCATCTTAAGTCATGCTAGGACATGCAAAAAGAACTTGACGACGATGATTTTTACTATCCTTCTTAACGCGCATCAAGACACGGTCGTGCAAGTAATATAGTAAATGGTATAGTACCGATCAATCCATAAGAAACGAGGAGCGAATATTGATTAAAGTCAGTACAAACATTAAGTTGTTACTACCCAGTCTTTACAATATGTGCATATGTAAATGGAAGAAAGGGAATATCATGGAAGATGTAGGAAGCATAGTGTGGATGCGAAAAGAAAAGAGTTGGAATGAAAGACATGCTAGCTAGAGCAATGCAATGCAACACTAAACATAAAGTAAGCCATAAGTGTTATCATGTACGAGATCAATCAATGCAAGAAAAGTGAAAAGAGCTGACGAAGAACGCATTGTATACCAAATCAACATGCAATTGTGACTTTTCTATGGAGTAACGGGGACTCTCTTGTACTATTCCTAACTCTCTCTCTTGATCCATTAGGATTATAATGTGTTTAACCGCCTAGTTATCTCTAATCTAGGGCAATTACCCACAAAATATTAAGTTACACGAGTCTCTCTAACCTTCGGTTTGTTGATCTATTGTTATTACGCTTGTGTCAACCCCACTGTTTCTAGCTATGATTTAAACCCAAGTCTTAGTGATCTAGAACTATCTAAAATCCTCATTTATTAAGGAGACAAAACATTAAATATGAGACTATTAAGATATTTAACCCCAAACCACCAATTGCATGTTTCAATGGATATCCAACACTAGTAAGAACAATCTCCACTCATCTAAATAGCATATCAAAAGTCAAGGTCAATCTCAACCAAACATCAATAAACTTAAAAAACCTCAAGACTTGTGAACTCAAGCATCTAGAACATTCTAATCTCATCAATATGACTATTAACATGCAAATAAGAACAATTAACCAACATATCAATTATTTCAAGTAAGCACCCAAAATCCCACATAAAACTTTCTAAATCAAGTAAGCAATTAAACTCAATCTTCAAGGAACTTGATATCGCACAAGAGCTAGAACATCACAAGAACACTAATTAATTCATACATAAGTAAGCACCCAAAATCTCACATAAAACTTCCTAAATCAAGTAAGCACCCAAAATCTCACATAAAACTTCCTAAATCAAGTAAGCAACTAAACTCAATCTTCAAGGGACTTGATATCATACAAGAGCTATTACATCACAAGAACACTAATTAATTCATACATAGAAATTCTAGCAATTAAATACCACAATTCCAAGCACAATATGGAAATTTGAGTTTTTATGCACAAGAACCCTAGCATTCTTAATTAACACAATGAAGAATTAAATGCTCAAATTAATCATCACACACTATTCAAATCAACAATCTTAAACATCAACAATCAAATCTATACATCGGAATATGATTTTAACACCTCAGAGAGGGTACTAACGGACTTTGGAAGTTCCTTGAGCCCGACAATGGTGCAATATTTTATATGTACTCAAGATTGGTTAAACAGGATGAGTATGAAGAAACCAGATGTGGATGATTTGAGACCAAAAGACATATTGAAGGCATTAGAAACTGAAATAGAGAATCTACAAGTTGTTGAAAAAGGTATTCCTTTCATTACTTTGAGTTTGTGAATTAGTGAATCTGCCAATATCATTCATGAGTATTCGACTATTAGTGAATCTGCCAATTGCCATAATATTTATCTGACATAATGTGTGGACATTGGTGAATCTGTCAATCGTATTGGTGCTCATATTTTGATGTGATGAGTTAATATAAGTTTCAATTGGTATGTCATGATCATTTCAGTATTATTAAATCAAATTTTATGTATGATTAAACTATTCTAAGTATTTAATATGCCAATTAATGATATATCATGAACGTATAAAACTTGTTTTCTTGTTGAATCTTCCATTTTTTAACTTTGAAGTACTATGATAGACTGTGGCATTTTGGAGCATGTTGATTGATTTTGGAGTTTCAAGTCTTGTTAGTTATTACATGATTATAAGTTAGTTATATTTTGAAAAGTGAAGTTCATTGAACTTTTATTGGGACACATTTATTGTAACTTTCACTTGTGGATGTAGGCCATTTTTCTATCTTTACGATAGATCCCTTTTTGGTCAATCCTTAAAGATGTTTTGCAATGAAAAAAGTTAAAAGATTCTTTTCACCTTTTAGGAAAGACCAAACTTGAGGGCTTTAGTCCTCTTTGATCTCTCTTTTAAAAAAAAATTGACCAAAATTATTATTGTGTTGTTATCTTGTTTACTGTAATTCTTGTAAGTTTAAATTTGGGCTAAATATTTTGGGCCAAATTTAGGCCCAACTTGCTTTGGTCTGGTTAAACGATTTGGTCACTTTGTTGAGTCAAATTGCTGACCACTAGCAATTTCCACTGGTAGCGTTCGATGATTTGAAGTATTTCAAGTCACCAATTAAGCTCGACTCGGTTTGTGTTGTCGATCAAAAAAATCAACCTAGCGATTATTTTGTCCTTCCAAAGGGTATTTCCTCCCTCCAATAGCTATATTTTTGCCTATAAATCACATACCCATTCCTTTCATTCTACATACCACCAACAACCAATCTTACTTTCATTCTCATCTTCAACACTCATTTTTTCGATCAAGTTTCAATTCTCCAACATAAAAATGATTGACCATGATTTAAATACATTCTAATGGTCAAATTATTTCAAGGTTCTACTTGATCGAGACGGCTTTTAAAATGTTCGAGGAAATGGATGCTAAAAATATGACCAAAATAAATTTAGAAATTTAATCGGTTTAAGTCCATAAAAATTGATGTAATTTTATTTTGTTTACAACAATTTTTATTTAATTTATAATGTTGTCGTATCAAATGTATTTCAAATAATCAATATAAATATTTTCAAAAACAATCGACATACTGGTAAAATGTCTGGAGGAGAAAGATACATGAAATAGATGGAAGATTTGAAACATATCAAATCCGTTACTATACTGGAACCGGAAGAAGACCAAATTTAAGGAAATCGGAGCAGATGATCAATCATCAATGTCGATGTTCAGATCACTGAGAATCTTACGGAGGAGCCGTGATTCTAGAACCTTCCTCACACTCGCGGCGGCGATCTCGAATCCGTACAGTCCATTCGTGTCTCGCCCCTTCCTCGCTCATCGCTTTCCCATCTCCAAATGGGTGTCTCCGTTTCAGGGCCCTCTCTTCCTTTCTCCTTCTCCGTGGAACCTCTCCCGATCCGCCACCCCACTCTACTTGCAGGGGAACGGCGTCGTCTTGAGGAAGGTCGAGGCCTTGAATCTGCTCTGCAATACTCCCAGGTTCCCTATTAAGCTCGGGTTCGGTTCTGCTACGGCGGAGCAGCCGAGATTGTTGTATAAGGCTATCTCTATTGAAGAATCGAGGAATGGTGGGTTCAGTGAGAGTTTCGTCAATTTGCCGAATATGATCTCCATGAGTCGCCTGGCTTCGGGTCCTTTGCTTGGATGGTAGGTTTCAGATTAATAATTTTTCAGTGTTTTAATACTCCTTCCATTTTAGTGAGTGTGGGGCGTTGAGTGATGAATTGTGAATTTGTTTTTGGTGATTTTGTGGTGTTGTTTGCTGCTCTATGTATTCGGTTGTCTGGATATGGAGTGGAAGAAGAAGAAGAAGAAGAGAGGAGCTGTGTATATATTTTTTCTGCATTCCTGATCAGAATCATACTGATTGAATAGTTGATTTTGAAATACTGTGACTATAATAACATTCAAACGGTTCATTATGCTGGCCAGTTTGTTTTGGAATTTTATCATACTGTGAACTGTAGGATATGAATGGCTAAATTAAGTGACTAATGAGAAGCATTACTCTTCAGAGATAGGATGTTCAGTTCATCATGGACTGTTGATGACCGGCTGTGTCTCAAGAGTCAAATATGTAGAGATTACAAAAGGAAATGTCTAGCTCACATGTAGTATCATAGTGAAGAAGCTTTTGTTTTACTTAATTCGGTTTTCAGTATATTCTACTTCAGGTAAGGTCAACATGTAAAGAAGATTGTATAGTCATATGTAGTCTAAACCCTGTTGCTAGCAAATTAGTTATCCGTGATTTTATTCTTAGCAATTAGTTATTAGTAGTTATGATCATGTTTCTATTTAATGTG